>CAUYLG010066950.1:0-60803 GCA_963573385.1 Cacajao melanocephalus
CCCCAGTCACCGCCCATATCCTCATCTTCCTTTCTGGCTCCGACCACGCCCAACCTGGGTCCCCGTGACTTCAGCCGTCAGCCTCCATTGCCTGGACACCTGGGTGAAGATGACAGCCTTCCCGGTGTGCTGGTAGCGGGGGGCCCCCAGGACCAGGCTCTGTACCCCCTTCCACAGGGCCAGCTGGGTGGAGTAACCTGAGAGGTCCAGGCCTCAGCACAAAGGCCCTCATCTCCCCTCCTCAGAACCCTGGACCCACCCCAGGCAGCCCAGCCCCCATCCCCCTCCAAGAACCCTTAATCCCACCCCAGCCAGCACAACCCCTACACCTCCTCCCTAGAACCTTGGACCACAACCCAGGCAGCGCAGCCCCATCCTCCCTCCCTACCCCAGGCAGTGCAGCCCCCATCTCTCCTCCCTAGAACCCCGGACCCCCCCCACTAGCCAACACAATCCCTATACCCCCTCCCCAGAACCCTGGACCCCACCCCAGCCAGCCCATCTCCCACCTGTCCCCAGCCCCTGGCCATTTCTCACCCAGGTAAGAGTCCCTCATGTCCACATTCTCCTGAGACATGTTGATGAAGGTGGGGCTCATATTTGAGGGGTACAGGAAGGCACCTCCAGACCAGCTGAAGCTTCCCACAGCCCCCAGGACGGGGCCATCCTGGGAAGAAAGGATTCCAGGGCTGAGCAGAGGCCGGAACAGGAAGACAGCGTGTCTTAGAGATAGGCCTGCCGCCCGTGCCTCTCACCGTCCGGGCTTTCCTTTGTCTTCCCAGCCCTCACCAGCAGCCTCTGGGCCTCTGCCTGTCCCCACAGCTGGGGGACTGCTCCACCAGCCCAGTCCCCCTCACTCACTGCCCTGTCTGCCCCCCACTGTGCTCACCACTTCCCCTCTCTCTCCTATCCCCAGTCCTAGACTTCCTCAAACATAAATGTGCAGCCACCCCCTCTGGAAAACCATCGCCAAGGCCTTATGGTGGCACCTAGGACCCTTCCCCGTCAAACCCATGGAGCTTCCCTCTGTTCCAAAGCACATCAAGCCTTTGGCCTGGACACCTCCCTTCCCTTCTCCTTCTCTGGGACTCAGCTCATTTTCCGTCACTGGAAGAGTCAACTTCATTTTTTTTTTTTAAGACAGGCTGTTGCTCTGTCACGCAGTCTGTGGTGCAGTGGCACGATCATAACTCACTGCAGTCCTGAACTCCTAGGCTCATGTCATCCCCCCATCTCAGCCTTCTGAGTAGGTGAGACCACAGGCACGTGCCACCACACCTGGCTAATTTTTAAAAAATTTTTGTAGAGAGAGTGTCTCACTGTGTTGCCCAGGCTGGTCTTGGACTCCTGGCCTCAAGTGACCCTCCCACGTCAGCCTCCCACAGTGTTGCTATTACAGGTGTGAGTCACGGTGCCAGGCGGGAAAAGTCAACCTCAATGTCACCTCCTCTGTGAGGCCTTCCTCAGCTCCTTCAGGGAGCCACAGGCATTTCCTCCTGGGTGTGCTTTGTTTATTGCTTTTTTGAACTTTTGATATGGATAATTTAGAACATATACAGAAATAGAAATAAATGTATAATGAACCCCTAAGTACGTGTGACCTATCTTCAGTATCAATTCTTCTTGACCAATCTTGTTTCATTTCACCACTCCCTAGACACCCCCAAATTACTCTGAAGCAAACCCATCTGGATCCTGAGACAGTCGCGTTTTGTCACCTAGGCTGGAGCGCAGTGGCACGATCTCAGCTCACTGCAACCTCTGCCTTCCGGGTTCAAGCTGTTCTCCCACCTGGGCCACCCGAGTAGCCGGGATTACAGGCGCACGCCACCAGGCCTGGCTAATTTTTTTGTATTTTTGGTAGAGACAGGATTTTGCCATGTTGGCCAGGCTGGTCTTGAACTCCTGACCTCAAGTGATCCACCTGTCTCAGCTTCCCAAAGTGCTGGGATTACACGCATGAGCCACAGCGCCGGGCCCCATCTGGATCCGTTGAACACACTCACACTTCCAAACCATGTCTTTAATTTCACCTGGTCCTTCTCAGCCTCCAGCCCTCTCCTTCCAGGCTGCTCGGCTCTCTCCCACTGAGGACCCTGGCACTTGCTTTGTCCTGTGCCCAGAGCAGTCTCCCCTGATTTGTCCAGAGCCGGCCTTTTCCATCTCTGAGCCTCCTCTGGCCATCTCTCTCTCTACCCCCATGCCTAGCGCCATCTGAGGGGCTCATGCTTACTGTCTCCTCCACTAGAATATGTGATCCTTGAGAGCACCCGGGCCACTGTCCTCCCTGCTGTGCTCCTGGCCGCTAACACACAGCGTGGGGGCCTCTCCTTGGCGAGGGGGTGAACTTGAGGATGGGGGTCTGCTCTTATTTATATCTGGCTCCCAGCCCCCAGCCCAGGGTGGGAGCAGAGTCGGTGTCCAAGAGCTGTGGATTGAGGGCAGGCTCTACCCACCATTGTGAGGGTTGCACTGAAGCCTTCTTGGGACATCTCATGTTGGAAGGAGCTGCTTGCCCTGGACGGGGTTCCTGTGGGAAAACACTTCAGTGAGGTTCCCAGAAGCTATGAGACCATGAGTACTCAGAACACAGGGAGGAGAATGTGATCTGGGACTTGGGTTCCAGAGAGCAAATCTGAGTGAGTTGTGAACAGGAATGGCCCATCAAGACTGTGAGGGACAGGCCTGGAGCGGTGGCTCACGCCTGTAATCCCAGCACTTTGGGAGGCCGAGGGCGCTGGATCACCTGAGATCAGGAGTTCGATACCAGCCTGGCCAACAGGGCAAACCCCTGCCCCTACTAAAAATACAAAAATTAGCCAGCCATGGTGGTGCACTCCTGTAATCCCAGCTACTTGGAAGGCTGAGGCAGGAAAATTACTTGAACCCCGGAGGCAGAGGTTACCATGAGAGGAGATCATGCCATTGCGCTCGAGACTGGGGACAGAGTGAGACTCCGTCAAAAAAAAAAAAAAAGACTCAGAACAATTGGGTGGGGACCCCTTGGCTCCCAGGCACACCCTTGCTCCCATTTACCCTCGACTGCAAAGATCTTCTCCTGCAGCTGCTTCTGGATGCTTCCAAGGGCTGCAAAGTTGTCCACCTTGAACACGTGGTCCTGCGGAGGGGCTGAGCCGATGGTGTTCAGCTCCTCCCTGGCAGTGGGTTTCTGGAAGGCGTTTCCCACCTGCAGCAGAGAGGCAGCTGAGGAGGGGGAACCCAGCAGCCCTACACCTGCTGGAGGTGCAGGCTGAGCCTGGGGTCAGGGTGAAGAGGAGGCGCACCCCGATGGCGTAGCGGATGATGCCAGCTTCCTCCGCCTGGGGGATGACATCGCTGTATTCCAGGGGGTCTTTGTACTTCTGCCCATCTGTGATGACAATGAGGATCTTCTTGGCACTTCTGCGGGCCCCATTCTCATGATGAAATAGCTGTGTCCTGTCGGGGAAGAAACGGAGATTCTACTGAGATGTGATTGATTCTGAAAGACATCATTTGAGGCGCTCTCCTCTGGAAAGGCTGGGGCATCCTGGCACCCTCACACTCTATCAGGCATATTAAGGAATTGATTTTGGTCATTTTTTTGAGATGGAGTCTCACTCTGTTGCCCAGGCTTCGGAGCGCAGTGGCGCGATCTCAACTCACTGCAACGTCTGCCTCCCGGGTTCAAGGGATTCTCTGGCCTCAGCTTCCTGAGTAGATGAGGTTACAGGCACCCGCCCCCACACTGACTAATTTTGCATTTTTGGTAGAGATGGGGTTTCACTATGTTGGCCAAGCTGGTCTCAAACTCCTGACCTCAAGTGATCCACCTGTCTCAGCCTCCAAAGTGCTGGGATTACAGGTGTGAGCCACGGCGCCTGGGTTTTTGAAAGCCACGCAAACCATAATGAGTCAGATCAATAACAAAGGAAGTCACATTCTTTGTTTCTAAAATTCTGTCCACAGCTGAACTCTCTTCCCTGGAGTCAGTGTGGTTCCGAGCAGGGGCTTTGGAGTCAGATACACTTGGGGCATGGGACTTAACCTCTCCAGGCCTCTGCCTCTCTCCATGCACGATGAGGATAATAACGGCGCTGCAGCTGTCTCTAAAGACGGCCCCCAGTTGGCGTGGCTGAGTCCCACCCTCATCAGTAGCATGCGCTGGAAGTGACATCATACCAGTTACAGATCTCAGAAGCCTTGGTTTCTTTTACTTTTGCACTTTTGGGGGCCCTGAGCCTTGATGAGAGGAGTCCGGCTGCCCTGTTTATGGCACCCATGGAGTGGCTGCTTGGAGGAAAGTCATCTGGTGTAAGAGGCCCAGCCGTCCCCACTGAGCCTGCCTTCCAGCCCATCCTGCCCAGGCACCAGACACAGGAATGAAGCTCTCCATGTGCCGGCTCAACACCAGACCACAGTCACATGAGAGACCCTCTGCAAGAACAGCAGGAGATCCGCCCAGCTAAGCCCCAGGACCAAGAAAAATTATGAAGCATTGCTGCTTAATCCACTTAACTTGGGGACGGTGTGTTAGGCAACAGTAGATAACTGAAACGAGTAGTGTTGGTTATTCCCAGGCTTAAACACGGCCAAGCTTTTACACTAATTAGATGGCAGCTGTAACAAACAATTAAAAATGTAACTATCAGCCGGGGGCGGTGGCTCACGCCTGTAATCGCAGCACTTTGAAGGCCGAAGTGGGTGGATTACGAGCTCAGGAGTTTGAGACTAGCCTGACCAACATGGTGAAACCCCCTCTGTACTAAAACTACAAAAATTAGCCAGGCAGGGTGGTGTGCCCCTGTAATCCCAGCTACTCAGGAGGGTGAAGCAGGAGAATCATCTGAACCCGGCAGGCAGAGGTTGCAGTGAGCCGAGATCATGCCAGTGCACTCCAGCCTGGGCAACAAAGTGAGACTCCATCTCAAAAGTAAAAATAAATAAATAAATAAATAAATAAATAACTATCTGCTCATGTAACTTTATAAACTCAGAGCAAATACACACAGGTTCCAAATATGATACTGGAAACAACCCAAATATCCAACACCAGGGAAGAGTCTAACCAGTCATGATGTAGCCTGTTAGCAGAAAAGCACACAGCTCTTTCAAGCAGCATGGGAGGCCGAGGCAGGAGGATCTTTTGAGGCCCGGAGTTGAAGACCAGCCTGGGCAACATAGTAAGACCCCATCTGTACAAAAACTGTTTTGAAAAATTAGTCAGATGTGGTGGCATGCACCCGTGGTCCCAACTCGGGAGGCTGAGGCAAGAGGATTGTTGCGCTCCGGAGTTGGAGGCTACAGTGAGCCGTGATTGTGCCGCTGCACTCCAGCCTGGCAGCCTGGGTGACACAGCGAGACCTGTCTCAAAAAAAAAAAAAGAAAAGAAAAGAAAAGAAAAACAAAAACAAAAAATTGTGGATGTAGATGAGGGGGAAAATACCCAAACAAGATGAAAATAGTTTCTGCCCTAAATGTGACCATACAAAAGAAGCCTGAATGAAGATGAGGATGGCAGTAACACTGTGCTATGCGACTGAGATTTACTGATTCACTCGTAGGTATCCCTTGATGTTGCTAAAATACTGTTGGGTGGTTGACTAGGGGACTGAGGGTAATATAATACTTTTTTTTTTAAGTTTCCTTACTGCTATTGCCATTTGGGTTTTGCTTTGTTTTTGCTTTTTTGTAATAAAACATCTTTAAAAAAAAAAAGAAAGAAAGGGAACAAAGGGAGGAAAAGAAGAAAGAGGCTGGGTACAGTGGCTCACGCCTGTAATCCCAGTATTTGGGAGGCTGAGGCAGACAGATTACTTGAGGTCAGGAGTTCGAGACCAGCCTGGCCAACATGGTGAAACCCCGTCTCTACTAAAAATACAAAAATCAGCCAGGTGTGGTGGTGCAGGCCTGTAGTTTCACATACTCGGGAGGCTGAGGCAGAATTACTTGAACTGATTGGTGGAGGTTGCAGTGAGCCAAGATTGAGCCATTGCACTCCAGCCTGGGTGACAGAGTGAGACTCCATCTCAAAAAAAAAAAAAAGAGAAAGAAGGAAGGGAGAAAAGGGAGAAGGAAGGAAGGAAGGAAAGAAGGAAGGAAGGAAGGAGGGAGGAAGGGAGGGAGGGGGGAAGGGAGGGAGGAAGAAAGGAAGGAAGGAAGGAGAAGGGTGAAGGAAGGGAGAGAGGGAAGTACCAGGGTCAGGGAGGTCTAATCCTTGGCTGGGTCCAGCCCTGAGATGGGCATGGCTCTGGGGAGCAGAGGCTGCTGGGAAATTCCCTGTACTCTGGGCTTGGGCGCAGGACTGGAGTTGGTGAGATCCACTTAGTCACCCCTGCCTCATTCATTTTTTTCTCCAGGCCCCAACACCGGAAGAACTTTGAGAAGTGAGGTGGAGACTCCAGAAGGGAACACTCCCATGAGACTTTAAACTTACAGGACAGATGGAGGCCTTCCTCCGGGTTGCTTAGTTACAAGGGGCCACCATTCAAGGCAGAAGAACCTCCCAGAAATAAAGAGGGTGAGTTTGGCAGGACCATCTAATGCTTAAGCCAAATTCTAGCATGCTCCCAGGGGTGTGTGCAGGAAGCCAGGGATCCAGACCTTCAGCCCAGCAGCTTCCCATAGAACCACATGCCCTTCTCCGGAGCCCCACCTCCTACATTGTTTTAGGCGTAGACCGCGTGTACCGGACAGGCGTAGGTGAGCGCCTGGCAGCGCAGGGGTGAGGGAAGCAGGGCAGGAACTGAGTGGGGAGAAAGGCACAGGACGACCCTGGGTGACAATTCCTGAGTCCCTAACTGCTCCATTCTCTGATAAAATCTCAGGCATTTGTCCGACACCTCCTGCGTGCCCTGGGCTGAGTACCCCATACAAATAGTCTCAATCCTAAACTGTTAAGAGTATCCTCATCTGAGAGTCACTGAGACTTAGAGCCCATTGCTCCCAGGGTTACACCCAGAGTAGCTCTCGGGGAGCCAGCATAGGAGCCTGATGTATCTGAGACAAAGCCTGGGCCTTTGGCTGCTGTAGTGGGTGAGGGAGCAGGAAGTGGGGGTCCTGGGGTCCAGGCTCCACAGAACCAGGCAAAGCGGAGGCACAACACGGAAAAGCCTAGTCTTATATCAGGGAGACCGGCAGTGAGCAGCCAGGAGCACCCCGGGGGGAGGTTCTCTCTGCAGCCCCAACATGCTTGGTAGCCCCTTTCCCCAGCCTCCCTCAGCCTCTGAGAAGAGCTGTGCTGACCCATGGTTAGAAAGCGGGTGGGGGGGCAGCCATATCAGCAGGCCAGAGTCGGGGGTGCTTACACCACTTTCAGGATGCCCGTGGCCGTGAATGTCAGGCCTTTCAGTTGAACGATGGGATCTACCAGGCTCTGCGGGCTCGGGCTGGTCCGGAATTGGGTGAAGGTGAAGTGGATCTTCAGGAGGTTTGAGTACTGCATCAGTGCGAACTGCAAAGGCCAGGGGGGAGGGCCCAAGACTCAGTGGCTATTACTATTGTTTTAATTTTAATTTTTTTTTTTTTGAGACAGAGTTTCACTCTTGTCACCCAGGCTGGAGTGCAATGGCATGATCTCGGCTCACTGCAACCTCCGCCTCCCGGGTTCAAGCAATTCTCCTGCCTCAGCATCCCGAGTAGCTGGGATTACAGGTGTGCACCGCCACACCCGGCTAATTTTGTATTTTTAGTACAGACGGGGTTTCTCCATGTTGGTCAGGCTGGTCTTGAACCCTTGACCTCGTGATCCACCTGCCTCAGCCTCCCAAAGTGCTGGGATTACAGGTGTGAGCCACTGCACCCAGCTTTTATTTTAATTTTTTGTACAGACAGGGTCTCATTACGTTGTCCAGGCTGGTCTCAAACTCCTGGCCTCAAGTGATCCTCTTGCCTCAGCCTCCCAAGTAGCTGGAACTAGAGGCACATGCCACCATGCCTGGCTTTTTTTTTTTCGGTACAGACAAGGTCTCACCATGTTGCCCAGGATGGTCTCGAACTCCTGGCCTCAAGTGATCCTCCCACCTCAGCCTCCTACAGTACTGGGATTACATGTGTGAGCCACCACGCCCAGCCATATTGGTTTTATTGTTAGCAAACTTTTTATTTGGAATTATTTTGGATTTACAAACCATTTCCCATGTGTTTTGAGGCCCTGCAAATAATATACTGAAACCCAGAGCAGAAAATTCACTGGCCCAAAAATACAAAATGTAAACTGGAAAATCGAAACCAAATGATGTTTCCTTCATAGTTTCCAAAGAATCACTTTGCCAACCACAATATTGCTACCCTTAGCTTTAAAAAAATTTTATCACACATTAAATCAATTTATGTATTTCCTCACTTCTCAAGAATTTGTGGCTGGGCGTGGTGGCTCATGCCTGTAATCCCAGCACTTTGGGAAGCTGAGGTGGGGGGATTGTTTGAAGCTAAGAGTTAGAGACCATGTTGGGCAACACAGCAAGACCCCATCTCTACAAATAAAAATTTAAAAATTAACCAGGCATGGTGGCATGCACCTGTAGTCCCAACTACTTGGGAGGCTGAGGCCAGAGGATCACTTGAGCCTGGGAGGTCAAGGCTGCAGTGAGCTATGATTGTACCACTGCACTGCAGCCTGGATGACAGAGCAAGACCCTGTTTTTTAAAAAAAAGTGAGTTTTTTTGCACATACATAGGTGCTACTTGCTGGGAAATAAAATAATAGAAAGAAATCATTAGTTACATGGAAAATAAAATAAATCATCAATCAGTTGGCTGAGTTATAGTCAGTCAAATTTCATAGCAAAATTATTTTTTAAACACTTTCAATGTTTTTAAATGGCAGAAACATTGTATTTCCTGTAGTTTCTGGATACATATTAAATGCCATGGGGGGCCTCCTAGGTCAAGGCTCAAGTCAGGCCTGCACTGGGACCACAGCTTCATCCTTCAGCCCAGCTCCATCGCACGTGGCTCCACTGACCTGCCCCCACCCCTACCTGGGATGCCTCCCCCAGGCCAGCCTCCCCCGCCCCCCAGCCCCCAGCCCCCGGTGCCCAGTCTTCACCAGGGTATCAGTGCCCTCAAACTGGTCCATTACAGCTTGGACAAAGCCCTTCATCTGGTTAAAGTCATTTTCGTTAATGCTTCCAGAGCCGTCAATCAGGAAGACGATGTCCATCGCTTGATGTGGACACTCTGTGGGGGAATGAGGAGGAATCAGAGACGCACTGCAGGGGCCCAGCCCCTTCCTGCAGCTTCTGCTCAACAGAGCCCAGGGGCTGTTCTTGGCATCCCCATCTGGTTTCCGACCCCTCCTTGGAGCAGGCCCTGCTCTGCTGCACCAGCCCCCTGCTCCCTTCCTCTCACGTGGCCTGGAAGGAGCAGGAGAATGCAGGGGCCCAGATGGGCTCCTCATTCATTTAATCAACAAATAATTCATCAAACACAGATGTTAGGGGTGCTACAAGCATCGTGGGAGAATGTCAAGCAAAGTGGTTCAGGGTGCGTGTTCTGGAGCCAGTGCGCCTGCACTAAACCGCAGCTCAGCCACGTGCTAACTGGTGAATTCAGGCACATTACTTCTGTGAAATTTCAGTGTCCCCATGTGTAAAATGAAGGTAATAGCAGTGGCTACCACATGGGATTACTGCAAGGATAAAGCAACATGCACATGGGTGCTGGAGGCAAGGCCTGGCCCTCTGCCAGGGTCAGCTGCTGGCACCATCCTCACCATGTGCCAGGCACCTTCGAGGCCTGTAGGATACGCCTGTAGGGATGATGCGGGGTGACGGGGTTGGGGGGAGGGGGAAGAGGGCCAGGGATCCACCTTAGACCCCGCCCCATCCCCCTTCAGGACAGAGGCCCTCATTTCCAACTCCGTGGAGTTGGCTCTCAGCTGAGTGCCTTCCCAGGAATTGCGCTAGGCAGAGGGGAACTGTCACCCATGGGGACACCTTCTGCACCTGAAGGCAACCTTTATCTGATGACTGGTTCGGGTCTGAAGGGCCAGCTGCATGCTGAGCCCCCCAGGCATTGGCTGAAGCCTCTGGTTTTTTCATTTCTTGTTTTTTTTGAGGCAGAGTCTGACTGTCACCCAGGCTGGAATGTAGTGGTGTGATCACAGGTCAATGCAGCCTCGACTTCCCCGGGCTCAGGCAGTTCTCCCACCTCAGCCTCCTGTGTAGCTGGGACTACAGGCGTGCACCGCCTTGCCTTTTGTATCTTTTAGTAGAGATGGAGTTTTGCCTTGTTGCCCAGGCTGGTCTCAAACTCCTGGGCTCTAACGATCCACCCACCTTCGCCTCCCAAAGTGCTGGGATGACAAGTGAGTGCCCCCGTGTCGGCCTTGGGCCTCTGTTATGATTGTCTTGCGTCCACCCTTCACACTCCCACAGGTGCGGCACCCAAGAACATTCCAAGCTGGTCGCAGTGGCTCACGCCTGTATTCCTAGCACTTTGGGAGGCTGAGGAGGGCAGATCGCTTGCAGTCAGGAGTTCAAAACCAGCCTGGCCAACATGGTGAAACCCCATCTCTACTAAAAATACAAAAAAAGTAGCCGGACATGGTGTGGGTGCCTGTAATCCCAGCTAAACTCAGGAGGCTGAGGCAGGAGAATCACTTGAACCCAGGAGAGGAGATGGAGGTCGCAGTGAGCTGGGATCACGTCACTGCACTCCAGCCTGAGCCACAGAGTGAGACTCCGTCTCAAAAAAAAAAAAAAAAATAACATTCCCAAGTGACCTGAGTCTGTCTGGGGGAACCACACCTAAGACCATGGCTTTAAAAGAGATGCCACCCCTGCCCTCGTGAAGCTCACTCTGCAGTCATGAGGACACACCATATGCACATCAACAAACAAGACTCTTCATGCTGTCCCCAGGCTCATGTGGGGGATGTGACCATGTTCAGGGCCCATTTGGTGGCTCCACCAGCAGCCACATCCTGTGCTGCCCCCAGGGTGGTAGGAGATCAGGCCACCAAGAGCACTAAAGTGTGAGGCCCACACCGCAGGGTTGCGGTTTTTGCCCCCTGCCCACCACTGTGAAAAAAAATGCCTTCTCCTCTTTCCTCTCCCCGACCCCAGCTGCTCAACCACCTGGTGCTTCAGAGGTGCTGGGGAGAAACAGAAGGTCACTTCCCTTCCTGCTTCTTCAATCACCAGAAAATCTCAACATCCACAGAACAGGCTCCAGATCCCCTAGGAGCTCCCCTTTTCCCCCCATGTCTGGGCAGCCAACATCTTGCAGTGGTGCCCATTTTTTCAGCTGCATCAGAAAACCACCCTCTCATCCTCTCTCAGGCCAGGTCTGTGGCAATCCTCTCACAACGTCTCTTCTGGTTCTTGGTCTTTTTGTTGTATCCCCTGGGCTTGCACTAGCAGGAGCCTGGACATGCCCTTTTGAAAAAAGACTCTGCTAATCAGGTAAGGGTGGCTCAACCTCTGGGCTCTGCCTCTTGCTATCCATGGGAACTCACCTCTCTGAACCTTGGTTTTCTCCTCTGTAAAATGGGAATGGACCTGCCCACTACCCGGGATGTTGTGAGGATGCAGTAAGGTGATTCCTACCAGGCACTCAGCACTGCCTGGCACACAGGCAATGCTTAGTGGACCCTGTCCCTTCCACTTGGACCCACACCCACCTTGCCTGCACCACGATTATGCTCCAGTCCCATTTGCATCAGGTATGCCCCCTCATGAGTTTCAGAGATGGCTCTGAGAAGACATTTACCCCTTGTTTTTAAGTGCCACCTCCCTAACCTGGCTTCACAGAAATCTCAGGCTGGGCATGGTCCCCCCAGGAGCCCTGGATGCCCCTTCCCCCTTCCCTCAGACCCCTCCATAGACTCCACCTTCACCATTTGCTCTGGGGATGTTTCTGTGGCTGCTGCACCTTTGTGTAAAGGCCCAGCATGCCTGGCATCATGGCCTCTCTGGCTCAAGCGGCACCCTCGGTCAGCACCCTGAGCGGCCCCTGGCATTCCCGCCAGCACCACAGATGAGATAGATTGCCTGTAACTTCCTCCAGTCCCAGCTGGAAGATGGGTCGGAGGGGCCAGCATATACTATGTGCCAGGCATGGTTCCAAGTGCTTTATACACCTCAATCCCTTCCATCTTCATAACCCCCGATAGAGAGCTCTATTTTGCCAATGAGGAAATTGAATGCCTTCGAGGGAATGAAGCTTTAAGGGAATGAAGCCTGGCGCCCTTGGAAAATGAACTTGGGCGCCACCATGATGCAGACCGACCCTCAGAGAGATGCCGCAGTGGTGTCCCCGGGCCCCGTTCTCTGTGGAAGACGTGGGCACAGACAAAAATCCACATCACTTTTTCTGGAGCCCTGTTGGCTCCCCTTAGAGAGGAAAGTTAGTTTGGGGAATCCTTGAAGCTCAGCAGTGAACCATCCAGAAGAAACCCTCCCTCATGGATTTATCATCCTTACCGCATCTTCACCACCCTAAGGTCCTTCCTCTGAAACTCAAGAAGCGGCCGTGCACCTGTTGGCAACTGGAAGATACTCGTGCCCTCCACAACCTGCACACCGGGGCTCCTCTCTGCCCCCATCAGAACTCTCACCCCTCAGACCAGGCACAAGGACTCATGTCTGTAATCCCAACATTTTGAGAGGCTGTGGTGGAGGATCCCTTGAGCCCAAGAGTTCAAGACCAGCCTGGACAACATAGCAAGACCCCCATTTCTACAAAAGAAAAGAAAAGAGAAAGAAAGAAAGAAAGAAAGAAAGAAAGAAAGAAAGAAAGAAAGAAAGAGAAAGAAAGAAAAAAGAAAGAGAAAGAAAGATTAGCCAGGTGTGGTGCATGTACCCACAGTCCCAACCACTCAGGAGGCTGAGGGAGGAGAATCACTTGAGCCCAGGAGTTCAAAGCTGCAGTGAGCTATGATTGCACCACTGTACTCCAGTCTGGGTGACATAGCAAGAATCTGTCTCAAAAAAATTATCAGGGTGTGCACGCAGCCTGACAGAGACCCTGTTTTTTGGTTTTTGTTTTTTGTTTTTTTGAGATGGAGTTTTGCTCTTGTCACCCAGGCTGGAGTGCAATGTCACAATCTTGGCCCACTGCAACCTCCGCCTCCCAGGTTCAAGCGATTCTCCTGCCTCAGCCTTGCGAGTGACTGAGATTACAGGTGTAGGCCACCACATCTGGCTAATTTTTTTGGTATTTTTAGTAGAGGAGTTTCATCACATTGGCCAGGCCGGTCTTGAACTCCTGACATCAGGTGATCCGCCTGTCTCAGCCTCCTAAAGTGCTGGGATTACAGGCATGAGCCACCATGCCCAGCAGAGACCCTGTCTTAAAAAGGAAAAAAAAAAGACGAAAAGAAAAAATCCTACAAAGAACTTCTAACCTGGAGCAGCAGGGCTTCTGCCTGAGAGGCCCTCCCCTCCCGGCTTCTCTCCTAGCCACATTCAGCCCTCCCGGGAGGGTACAGGGGCCCAGACAAAGGCCTCACACCTGCCCACCCTCAGTGCCAGCACATGTTCTAGCAGGAGCGGTGGCCTGCCGGGGACCTACCTGGCAGGGCCTCGGGGACTGTCCGGATGATCTCCCAGTGCGAGCCCAGCAGGAGGCAGAAACCCTTTGAGTGTAAGTTCTTCCCACAGGCTCTGTGCAGGGTCGGGCCGCAGGCCTGGAGCAGAAGCCTGTGAGCCAGGAGCCCCCAGCACCCGCTCCTCTTCACCCCCAGCCCAGGCCTCCTCCCTCACAACCCTCCCCTGGCCAGAGGCACTCACTCACCAGGAGCCAGGAGAGATCAGTGGAGGCTGCCAGAGTCAGACCCAGGGACATGTTCACGGCCTCGGGGCAGACTGCGAGGGCAGACACGCGGGTCCTCACTCACACACACACTCATTTGCGGGGAGGGTCTAGACTGGAAGCTAAGCAGGGGGCACAGTTGGGTTCAGGAGGGTTGAGGGCCCCAGTTCCCAGGTTGGTTACTCACTGTGCAGCCGGATGGGCTGGCACATGCGGGTGGCAGCCACGCAGTCATACAGACGTCCCGTCTGGTTGGCCTCCACCACCTCCAGGGGGGCTCCCACCACAAGTCTGGAGACACAACCGTGGCCATGTCACTGCAGCTGCAGGAGGGGTGGGAGCCTCGGGCACTTGGAGGTGAGGAAGTGCCCCTCCATGGGGAAGTGAGACTTTGTGAGGGTAGTTCCTGGCCGCTTGGCAGAATGTTCAGAAATCAGGGCCTGGGTGTAACCCACAAATGCCCAGGGACCCTGCTGGGGTTTTGTTTATTTGGTTTTGAGCGTGCATACGTACTTATGTGTGTATTTATGTTTAGAAAAAAAATTTTTTTTTAACATTCACCAAAAAGAAAACTATTTAAAGACCAAAATGGCATTTCCCCATCATGGGTAAGTATATTGCATTTCTGAGTTGCCATCACTTTGAGCCACCCAAGAAATAGATCATCCCAAGTTAATTAGAACAATTTCCTGAAGACAGGAGCCTTCAAAATAAATAGTTGATTCATTGGATCAATGTAAATATTATATGAGCAACTTCAATTGACCAATTTAAAGTAGTGTACTAGGATTCATAGCTATGTCTATAGTTATGTAGAGTCGATGGTTTATTTGCAAAACTCCCTGAGTGGGAAAAATTTTTTAATTTTGGAAATGTTTTATCACTACCCACAATCTCCCCACCCAGGTGAGAAAAACAGAAAAATACTGGTGTATTTTAATGCACCAAGCAAGACTTCGATAAATGGGCCTACGAGGTCTCCTTCTAGAGGGCCCCTCCTTTACAGAAAGCTACAGTCTGTGTGCCGTGGTTCGGGGGATGCCTTAGGCTTTGTGATGAACCCCTGAGCTTTGGCTAGAGAGGCAGCAGTTTGGGACACTCTGATACGAATGACAAGCAAACCTTTAGTGTAAGCTATCAACCCATATGTTTTTATTTACCCAAACCATTATTGACAGGCTGGCTCCATCTTTTGAGTATTGGGTTATGAATCAACAGAAGCCAGAAAAAACAGTGACTTTATAGTAATCTCCTCCTTATAATCACCTCCTCCATGGAGCCCTCCCTGTGACCAACTGAACCTTCCTGTCCTCTGAGACTCACTCCAGCACCACCTCCTCCATGGAGCCCTCTTGAGTCTGCTCACTTCCTGACTTTGCCCCCTAGACCTTGGTGACTCTGGTCCCCCAGACCAGAGTGTTACCAATGATATATCAGTTTACTGTAATGTGAGTACTGGGGAATGGTGAGCAGTAAATAGTTTTATATTCTCTTTTTCTGTTCGATTAGAGACACAGTCTCACTTTGTCACCCAGGCTGGAATGCAGTGGCACGATCATGGCTCATGGCAACCTCAACCTCCTGGGCTTAAGTAATCCTCCTGCCTCAGCCTCCTGAGTAGCTGGGGCTACAGACGCACACCACCTCACCCAGCTGTTATTTGGTTTTTATAGAAACAAGATCTTGCTATGCTGGCCAGCCTGGTCTTAAATTTTTGGCCTCAAGCAATCCTCCTGCCTTGGCCTCCCAAAGTGATGGGATTGTAGATATGAACCACGGCACTCAGCCAATATATT
This sequence comes from Cacajao melanocephalus, assembly GCA_963573385.1. Taxonomy (NCBI): domain Eukaryota; kingdom Metazoa; phylum Chordata; class Mammalia; order Primates; family Pitheciidae; genus Cacajao; species Cacajao melanocephalus. The sequence continues at coordinate 15,534 of CAUYLG010066950.1, forward strand.
CTTCTTTTTTTAATGGATCCTGAAAAACTGTTGGTGATGGAAGTCAGACCAGGGGATCTCTGGGTTTGCTGGGTAATGAGAAGGGGTCCATGGCAGCCCTGTGCCTGTGGGACTTTACACAGGAGCAGCTGACCTAGGTGGCACTCACCCAGGCACACACAGGTATAATCCTTCATTAAGTTGGGTCTTTCAGATCTGTGAGCTTCAGTTGGCCACATTTCCAAATAAAGAAAAAAGCCTGGTGCCCAGACTGCCAGCCGCATGAGGAAGGGGGAGGGATGCGTGGTTGGAGCTCAGTGACCTCTTGTATCTCCTGTGACCAACTGAGCCTTCCTGTTCTCTGGGGCTCACTGCCAGCACCACCTCCATGGAGCCCTCCCTGTGACCAACTGAGCCTTCCTGTCCTCTGAGGCTCACTCCAGCACCACCTCCTCCATGGGCCCTCCCGGGTCTGCTCACTCCCTGCCTGTGCCCCCCAGACCTTAGTGACACCTGTGTCACATTGTGACTTGAGCTCTCTGGGACAGGAGAATGTGAGCTCCTGGAAGCGGGGGCAGATTCATAATTTGTGGGTCCCAATTTGAAATAAAAATGTGGGGTCTCTTGGGGTTGGGGGGCTCTTTGCTTTCTTCTGCTCTCTCCCTCAACCTGTCCTGGTGTTTTTTGTTTGCCATGTAGTGTCCCCACTCCCTCGGGGTACTCACAGGGTGAGCACCACTAACCCTGACTTTACCCAGCTCATGCCAGGGGCAGAAGGTGGCAGCGGTCACTGCGCCCATGTGGGTGGTGGAGCCAGCAGCTGAGACCCTTCCCTAAAAGGCAGTGGGAGGTGGGGCTGCTGCTGAGCTGAGGCTCCAAACCCCCAATGCATCTCCCTTCTCCCATCACTCTTTTTTGTTTGTTTGTTTTTTGTTTTTTTTTTTTTTTGACAGAGTCTTACTCTCACCCAGGCTGGAGTGCAGTGGTGCTATCTCGGCTCACTGCAACCTCCACCTCCCAGGTTCAAGCAGTTCTCCTGCCTCAGCCTCCCAAGTGGCTGGGGTTACAGGTGCCCGTCACCACACCTTTCTAATTTTTTTTGTATTTTTAGTAGGGATGGGGTTTCACAGTGTTGACCAAACTCCTGGCCTCAGGTGATCTGCCTGCCTCAGCCTCCCAAAGTGCTGGGGTTACAGGCATGAACCACAGTGCCCAGCCCTGCCATCATTCTTCACTTACAAAACACAAACGCACAGATAAAATCGTTAAGAAATGGGAAGGCAGGGTGGCTCACACCTGTGATTCCAGCACTTTGGGAGGCCAAGGTGGGAGAATCTCATGAGCCCAGGATTTCAGCCAGTCTAGACAACATAGCAAGACCCCATCTCTATAAAGAGTAAAACAAAATAAAACAACAATAAAACAGGCATGATGGCAGGTACCTGTGGTCCCAGCTACTCAGGAGGCTGAGGCGAGAGGATCACTTGAGTCTGGGAATCTGAGGCTGCAGTGAGCTGTGATTGCACCAGAGCTGGAGTAAAACTAAAACTAAAAATCATCAGGAATTTCAAGAGGTCAAGCACAGAACATTCACCTCCAAACTTGATGAGTGTGTGCCCCGTGTGACTGCACTGACCCCCTAGCAGGCAGGTTCAAGGCCTCCCTCCCGAGGTGAGGTGGGGTCTCGCCTAGAGTTTTGTGGCCCTTCTTGGGATTGATGATTCTTCATAATTTAAAAATTTAAGGATCTCTTCACTTCCTCCATCTTCCCTGCACCTCATCTTTTACACATTTCTTACATCACCTTTAATTTTGGACTTCCTTCCCTAAGCAGTGCTTGAAACTCACAATTTGCTGATTTCAGCAACTATGAAATTCTCTAGCTTCGCCTAACTCATATTATCTCTTGTCTCAGCAAAATTTGTTGTTTTCCACTCATTTTTAGAGATCAATAATACGTGCTGGTGTCAGGGCCTCCAAGGAGCCAAGGAAAGACTTCTCACCCCTGCTGCCCTTCCTCCAGGACACCTCCCTGGGGTAGCCCGTGTGTACCCACCCATAGCACATGATGCAGTGGAGGTTGTGGGTGGAGGGGGGATGGTGAGTGGCGCCTACCGAGATCCACCAAACTGCACCACGCTCTGTCCAAAGCTGGCTGCGTCCTCCTGGAAGATCATGGGCTCCTCCACATCCAGGTTGAATCCATAATAAGAAGCCAGGGCTGAGGAATATTTGGCAGATGCGGAGGGTGGCGGCGGTTAGGAGTTAAAGAGGCCCCAACCCCTCAGACCTCTCGGCCTCTTCTTTTTTTTTTTTTTCTGAGACACAGTCTCACTCTGTTGCCCAGGCTGAAGTAGAATGGTGCAATCTTGGCTCACTGCAACCTCCGTCTCCTGGGTTCAAGTGATTCTCCTGCTTTAGCCTCCCAAGTAGCTGGGGTTACAAGTGCACACTACCATGCCCGGCTCTTTTTTGTATTTTTAGTAGAGATGGGGTTTCACCATGTTGGCCAGGTTGGTCTCGAACTCCTGACCTCAGGTGATCTGCCCATCTCAGCCTCCCAAAGTGCTGGGATTACAGGCGTGAGCCACTGCGCCCAGCCAAGCCTGAGTTTTGATGGCACGTGAATGTGGCTGTGATGCAGTTTTCACCAGGGGGACTCTTCCCTACGTGCAGTCAGGACTTGGGGAAAACAGGCCCACAGAGGTGATATCTAACCTTTCCCCCTCCCTGGTGGCTTCTGTGGCTTTCCACTCCCAGGGGGAAGCTGAGGAGACCTCTCTCGCCGACATCAGGGACCCCATGAACAGGAGCAGGGAAGCCTGGGACAACATGGCCATCTGGAGAGGCAGCTCAGTCGCCACCTGAGCACAGACCATGAGCCCCTCTTTGTTCAGGTCATACTCTCCCAACTCCAGGCCACTCACACATGAGGTGGCTCCCTGTCTCAGCTCTTCACAAGAGTGGTGGGAGCCGGCCACCAGCCCCCAGCTTGCCCTCCCAAATGGAGACCCCTCAGAACCCCTCCAAGCTTCTCTCCAACCCCCTGGCCCCACTCACCACCCAGAAGGAGCACGGCGCTGAAGGTCATCCCTGAGCAGCGTGTCGAGGGGAAGTGGAAGGCTGGGGACAGAGCACAGAAGGTGCTCACTCTCCCAGGGGGTAGTTAAAATAATGACTCAGGGCCTCCACGAAGCAGGAGGAGGGGCACAGTGGGTAAGAGGGCTCTGGTTAATCATAGTACAGAAGTGGGGGCAGAGGCCAATGACGCCCTGGGGAAAAGCCCTCATCCTCTCCCCCTCCACGACCTGCAGGGATCTGGCTTCCTTCTCCCAGAAGACCACCCTCCCCCAGCCCTTGGGAGCCAGTTGGTATCCAGGGAGCCCTGTAGCTCTTCGGGGTCCCACAGGAGTGGAAGAGCAGGAAGCAGAACGGCTGCAGAGGCTCCGGCACGTGGATTTGAGCCTGGAGAGAGGCAGGGAGACGGGGAGCTAGGCCAGGGAGTGGTTTCAAAAAGCAGAGCCCCTCCAGATGAGTGGACACCCAAAGTAACAAAGTCTTGCAATGTGCTACTACTCAGCAAGAAATGAGATCAAACTACAGGCTGGATGCTGCGGCTCATGCCTGCGGTCCCAGAGCTTTGGTGAGGCCAAAGTGGGTGAATTGCTTCAGGCCAGCAGTTCAAGACCAGCCTGGGCAACATAGCCAGATCCTGTCTTTACAATAAATAAATAAATAGCAAAGAACAAACTACAGTTCTGTACAATACCGCAGGTTAACGCAATTTTATCTTAAGTGAAAGAAGCCCAACACCAGAATGCCTAATGTCTGGGTCCTTTCGCATAGAAGTTAAAGAATAGGCAAAATCCATCTATGAAGACAGAAATCAGAAGAGTGATTGCCTATTATGGGGCAGAGAAGGAAACTTTTTTTTTTGACAGGTTTTTCTATGTCGCCCAGGCTGGAATGCAGTGGCAGGATCAGGGCTCACTGCAACCTCAAATCCTCCCACGTCAGCCTCCCAGTCACTGGGAATACAGGTGCACACCACCATGCCCAGCTAATTTTTTTGGTTTTTTGTAGAGATGAGATCTCACTATGTTGCCCAGGCTGGTCTTGAACACCTGGACTCAAGCGATCCTCCCGCCTCCTCCTCTCAAAGTGCTGGAATTACAGGCGTAAGCCACCATATCCAGCCAGGAACTTTTAACATGTTAAATTTAGCATTTAACACAATATTCTAAAATTTGTTACATGGGGTTGGGGAGAAGATAAATGAGTGGTTGTTATTTATTTTCTGTAATTTTCCATGTATTTGAAATATTCCACAATTTAACATAAATGTTCCTTTAAAATGTGAAAAAAAATGTTCTATATATAAAAGCCTACGAATAGGCCGGGTGTGGTGGCTCATACCTATAATCCCAGCACTTTAGGAGGCCGAGGTGGGCAGTTCACGAGGTCAGGAGTTCGAGACCAGCCTGGCCAACATGGTGAAAAATACAAAAATTAGCTGGGCGTGGTGGCGAGCGCCTGTAATCTCAGCTACTCAGGAGGCTGAGGCAGGAGAATTGCCTGAACCCAGGAGGCAGAGGTTGCAGTGAGCCGAGATAGCCTTTTATGTATCTGTTCACACTTGTTTTGTGCATTTCTTCATCATGCTGAATTCCTGACAGGTTGTATGAACCACGTGATGTGGACACAGCTTTTTCCCTCTGAGCTGATAAAGTTTATAACATGTTCTGGCGACACACTCATTCAGGCTAGAAACTAAATCTTAACTAATCTGGATTCTGAGGAATTTATGCCTTTCTTGAGAATCAGTTCGGCCACTTTGCCCCACTCACCCATGCATAGGCTAACAGGCACACGTGAACAGGGGCCAGCAGAAAACACCCACAACCAGCACCTCTCATCCAACCTGCTTAATGTATTTCTTTTGTTCACTCAGTTCTCCTAAAACCACCAGCCCAGGCTCCTTGCTGCAAAAATTGCCAGGTCATGAGAATTAAGTCATAAAAAGTTGGATGTTCAACTTTTCTGGCTTTATAGATGTGTTTGTTCGCAGACATGCAACATTAAAGACAACTTAGGCCGGGTATGGTGGCTCATGCATGTAATCCCAGCCCTATGGGAGGCAGAAGCAGGAGGATCACTTTAGGGCAGGAGTGCAAGACCAGCCTGGGCAGCACAGCGAGACACCATCACAACAACAAAAAATTTTTTTTTGAGACAGAGTCCTGCTCTGTCGCCCAGGCTAGAGTGCAGTGGTGTAATCTCGGCTCACTGCAGCCTGTGCCTCCTGGGTTCCAGCAATTCTCCTGCCTCAGCCTCCTGAGTAGCTGGAACTACAGATAAGTACCACCATGCCCAGCTAATTTTGTATTTTTAGTACAGACAGGGTTTCACCATGTTGGCCAGGCTGGTCTCAAACTCCTGACCTCAGGTGATCCACCTGCCTCGACATCCCAAAGTGCTGGGATTACAGGCGTGAGCCACTGTGCCTGGCAATTTTTTAAAAATTAGCCAGTAGTACAAGCCGAGATCGTATCACTGCACTCCAGCCTGGGCGACAGAATGAGTCAAGGGTGAGAGGCCTCCTCGAACTGCCCTGTGCTCTGTGAATACAACCCTGCAAGCATCAGCCTCTTTAGGCTGGGTGCACCATAAGTAGTTAGCCCATGCTATAGACCCAAGGCTACGCAAGCTCCAAAATTGAGGCTTAGCCAAGGAGGATTCTTAGGTTTGCTCAGGAAAGAACTCAAGAGCGAGCCTGCGGTGGAAAAAAGCAGGTTTATTGAAGCAGCCGAGACAGCAGAGTGGCTGTTTCTTGCAGAGCAGAGTGACCCATAGGCAGTGAGCCCAGAGTAGCAGCCAGCGGGCCGCTGACTAACTGTACTTATACTGACTTTTAATGACCTGCAAATTAAGGGGTGGGTTATTCAGAACTTTCTGATAAAGGAGTGGGGAGTTTCCGGAACCTTAGGAGGTAACTTGCTGACCATTGCTATGGCATGTTGCCATGGCATTTGTAAACTGTCGTGGCACCAGTTGGGAGGTCTTTATGCTGATAAGCAGTGAGGGTAATAGTTTGCTCTCCTGGCCATCTGCTGGTTTGGGCTGTTTTTTATTTTATTTAATTTATTTATTTATTTTAATTTTTTTTATTTTTGAAAGAAAGAAAAAGAAAGAAAATGAGAGTGAAAGAAATAAAAAAAAGAATGTAAGAGAGAAAGAAAGACAAAGAGAAAGAGGGAGAGAGAACGGGATTCTTGTTCTATTGCCCAGGCTAGAATGCAGTCTAAAAATGGGTATTAAAAAACCTCTTTTATCATAACTAATATTTTAAGCCCAGAGGAAGAGAGGCATGGATTAAGCAATGAACTCAGAGTCAAGACACCTACGTCTTGACAAGACTCTGCTTCTAACTAGCTGTATGTCTTAGGTGCTGTGAAACCTTAGTTTTCTACTTTGTTAAGTGAATATACTTGACTACATGCTCTAAAATGATCACTTTCTCAAATTTTTGTTGTCAGAAGCAACTAATGGAAATTACGGGTATTTGGCTGTATCTTAAATTGTAACTGTGATAATTTGAAGCCATTTCTTTTTACCATGCCTCAGTTTTCTTAACTGGAAAGTATGACTTTTTAAAAAAATTCTTTCTGTCTGTCCCTGGACTCTTGGTGGTGGACCTGTGTAGGGGAAGGCCCATAAATCATCCTGACCTGGCTGACAGTTCTGTTAAGCAGTTATGCAGATCTGGCAGTCCTTGCCACTCCTAGTTACTCTACGTAAAAGGGTGAAGAGTCCTTGCCTGCATAATTACCTGGAAGAACTACCATTTCCCTAAACACACAGGAACATTTAATAGGAATCTAAATGTTCTATTTGATAAAGACCAATTCAATTCCAGATGATTTTGACTACACAAGACTCCTCCCTATTGCATTAACAAGAGCATGTTCTGCCCTAGAAATCCTTTAATATCTACCTGAGACCATCAATTTTCAAATACAAGCTTGGATCAGAGCTCTGGCAGGGCAAATAGGAGAGACATGCTTTTGCATAAACAGGAGCTTATATTTGGGAAGAATACATTAACCTTTCCCAATGCAAATGATAAATGCTTTCCAGAATCATGTGACAGTCTGAGCCTTTAAAGGGGCAAGGGACAATAAATGCCCCAAAGTATGCTCTGCAAGATGACCTTAAGTCTAAAAAGGAAGGTTCTATCATGCCATGTCACTGGGCCAATTTCATTTCTCCTTTTCATTAATGAAGAGTTTATCAGTTCAACAGCCTCCATAAGACGTTTAGGAATTTTTTGGATTCAAAGATGGGGATTGTGCAAGACCTACTTCTGGAAGGATTCTAAGAGAGCAACTAAATATGCTTATTATAAAATAAAGAGGACCAACCACTTCTTCCACAAAACTGGTAATGAAATAGTTCATGTAAAGTAAATATGTATTTTTTTAAAAATTAGCTCTTGATATATTCTGTTATATTAAGATCCAAATAACCTGATGAGCATAATTCTCAAATTCTGTTGCGGTTAACTATTCCCTGTCAGAGGTAAGCGAATGATGCACACACTCATTACCCCATTTTAGAAGGTCCATGTTATTAACTTTTCCTCCCCTATTGCAGATTTCTAAGGGTAATGGAAAGTGGAGGACTTTTGTGGCATCTGACTACCAGGGTGCTCCCCTTCATTTCACAGCAGAGGGTGGTATGTAAGAGTGTTTGTATGTGTTTGCTTTGGACGAGGGAGTTTTCCTAACTACTCACTTTTGAATATAAAAAATGCAGACCAGAAATGGGTGACAACCATATTTTGGTCATCAATAAATGCATGTTAATAGAAGCACTAGGATCAGGGAAGTTTCTCTTATCATATGTGGCTACAGATTAGAGCAGGGGCTTTCAAAGTGTGGTCCCTAGACCAGACCAGCAGCATCAGCATTACCTAGGAACTTATTAAAAATGCGAATTCTCTGTCCCCACCTGGTGAGTCCAAAACTCTGTTGGTGGGGCCAACAATCTGTGGCTTAACAGGCTCTCCAGCTAATCCTGATACATGCTAAAGTTTCCATTTTTACTCTTTTCGCTCTTCTGGTTTTTCACATCTGTCTCACTGTGCTAACTCCACCTCACCACAGTGGCTCATGCTACACAGCCAGGGTCTGTAGAATTCAGGAGTATCAGACTTCAGCCCTACTTCCTTCTCTAACTAGCTTGAAATCTTTGGGAGAGATTATGCAAACTTCAGTTTCCTTAGCATAAAATAATACTATGATAACATCTGTTCTACTGACCTTATAGACTCATATTAAATAAGTATCAAATAAGACATATGAAAGCTTTTTAAATGGAAAGGGGTGAGACAATATATGGTAAGAATGATGCTAGTCATGGTTATTGTGTCTGTGTTCTTCTTACACAAAGACCCAGATAAACCCTTCATAGAAATCAGTCTACATGTATTATACAGTATATATGCAGTAGAACAAGAATTCTGTTCTCTCTCCCTCTTTTTCTTCCTCTTTCTTTCTCTCTTACATTCTTTTTTTCTTTCTTTCACTCTCACTTTCTTTCCTCTCTTTTCCTTTCTTTCAAAAAAAAATAAAAATAAAAAAAAATTAATAAAAAAAAAAAAAGACAGTGCTAAAAACTGGGGGGTCTTGAGATAAAGAGGAGATATGGCTCTTGTCTTAGCAGAATCTCAAAACTAGGTGGTGGAAGGCACTATGAGCACATACCATGTATCTTCAAAAGACCCACATCAACACATAGTTATTGGGCAGAGGGGATGTAGAATCAGGTATGATTCATTCATTCGTATGTTGCAACCTTCTTTGGGTCATAGACCCGCCCTTTGAGAATCTGATTTTAGAATCCTTTAGCACAAGAATTCTAGGATTCCTTTACCTAGAAAAGTGCATATATGCATCACGACCCAAAATATGTGTAAAAATACAATGTTTACATATTGAGAGACTCTCTTGAAATGTACTTACAGACTTCTAGATTAAGGCCCCCCCACCCCAGTTTTAAAGCAGATAAGAAACAATGATTAGCAAAAAGAAGGAAACTTGGTGTTCCCTGCAGGCTCTTTGAGAATCCTGTGGTTGGTAATCTCTGGGCTTCTCTTGTGACTCACTTTAACCAACGATAATGGTGGAGTTAACATGGCGTCTGTTCAGGATTATGCCATAATAACATGTAGAAACTGTGCTTTTGTGGTTTGGGGAGCCCTAAGCTGCTATATAAAAGTCTACCTTGCTAGAGAGAGCATCTAAAAAGGCCAAGTTAAAAGAGAAAGAGAGAAAGAGACTTAGCCCTACCAACATCCCAGATGAACTCAGCTCTCCATCCATCCCTGCCAAGGCTTGTAAATGAGCCATCTTAAATGTTCCTACCAGTGACACCACCAGATAACTGCAGCCCCAGCAGACTTCATGTGGAGCAGAAATGCCGAGCTGGATACCCAGTCAATTCATAAAGTCATGAGAGATAAAAACTATTCTTGTGTTAAACTACTAAGTTTTGGGGGTGATTTGTTATGCAGCAGTAGATATCAGAAACAAATGGCTAGAACAAAATTAAGAAATTGGGAATTAAATAATTCGTGTTCACAAAATAATGTGATGATTAATGGGCCTAAAACAGTCAACACAGAAATTTATGTGAGAAGTAGGATAGTAGAAATGAGGCATGCCAAGTTCATCCCAGGCTTTAAGAGTTATAGGAAATTACTGTGTTCTCAGTCATCTTTTGTATCTGGAAGCAGGATGTATATCACTTTCTAACAAGCTTATCTTTGGGGTGAGGTGGAGTAGAGGGTTTTAAGGGAGACGCGAAAGCAATCACCGTCTACACTGATTCATATGTGAAACATGGAACACTGACCCAGGCTTGCTCTAGCCTAGGGAGAGCTTTGCTTTGTGAGCCCTGGGAAGGCAGGAAGCATCTGACATCTCTTTGGGTTCCCTATTGGTCCTCACTTGTTTATTCCTATAATTATCAGAAAAAGACCTTGCTTCTAGCTTTTAGAAAATGGGAGAAACATTCCTCTTTGGAGTAATTCACAAAAACATGTTGATTGCCCCTGTTGGAGGCCTTGAAAGAGGAGACAGGAAAGGCAAAGACTAGAGTCATTTATTCTTTCAGTTTGGAATGGAACTATCATCAGCTACTTTTACAGGACAATGGAGCACTCCCAAAATTGCTGCTCAAATTGGCCAATTTGAGCACATAACCAGGGCCAGCAATACCTGTAAATTTGAAATTAGAAGAGAAACAGTGCTTGGGATGGCAGAAAACTAGGGACAAAGTCAGAAATTTGGCTGCCACTTCTAGCATCCTGCCCCAACCACAGCTTCTGAGAAGCTACATGGAGTAATGGCAAAAGTCTTACTCTCAGAGACACTGGAGTTCTGTTCCGTTCCTGTTATTAATCTTCAACAAGACTGTTAGCAATTCACTTCTCTTCCCCAAACATCAGTCATCTTATTTGTAAAAGCATTAGGCTACATAATGCTTCTCAAACTTCAATGTGCAAACAAATCACGTAGGGATCTTGTTAAAGTATAGATTCTGAGATAGTAAGTGTGAGACAGGGTCTGAGATTCTGCATCACTGACAAGCTTCCAGATTATGCCAGTGCTGCTGATGAATGGATCATAGTTTGAGTAGCAGATGACCAACCAGCAGATTCCTTTAGGCCATCTTTCAGGTTCGTGATTCTGATTCCATTAGTTCTTTGACCCTTGAAATCATGAGCACTCTATTTCCATACTACCTCCTCTAAAACACAAGCATTTCACCAAGTAAAGTCGCTTATGAAGTTTTCCAATGTTTGTCAGATGTTTGTCAAGCTTAAGAAACCAAGCTCTACACTCTGATCACATGTAGCTCTTAGCCTGACCTACATGGGCCCTGAGATTTGTGTCTTGTGAGAGAGGTAACATTTGAATTATTTCCCAGGCAGCCAAACCATACTATGCAAAAAGAATTCGAGTCTGGAAACAACAATGAAATTTCCTTTAGCAAATCAACTCAGTAGAGCAGCACCCAACTCTGCAAGTTATCCTCTTAGCAATTTGCATGCAAATGACTTTTGACACCCATTTGCTAATGCCAGCTTAATGCAGACATATGGGAGGATATTGAAGTAGAAAGCTACTGCCCTTTCAGATGACAGCAATTATTATTACATTTCCAGGAACTACTTTCTGTGTTCCCATAGCAACTCAGTTCAGTTTAGCTTTACTGACACACTGACAGGTTTGGTTTTGGAGAGGGAGTAGTAAGACCATCCTCAAGTAGAGATAAGTAATTGGCCTCACAATCTGTCATTTCACTCCCACTTTCGCCCTACTCACCTTGTATGAAATTCCCTTAGAATTTGTGGGAGTTGTGAGGCTGCTTTTTAGTTCACCTTGCCACCATTTCACCAGCACTTTGGAAAGCTGCTAAGTTGTGTTAGTATAGACAGAGTACAAATGTTTCTTCCTTAGCCTGTTACTTCTTGCACATGCATATTTTCTATTTCATTTATTTGGAGCTTGAAGGATTTTCTGACCTATGAGAGTGCCCGATTCCAGTGTATATGCTCCTGTGAAAAGATATATAGCATTAGAGGTAGCTCTAGGCTGGAACACAGGATATCGTGGTCTCACTTGGGTTTCATAACTGAGGAGTAGTAATACCTTTCTGGAATCACTTCCTCTTTCTTGGCCTTCTGCAAAACAAAAAGATAAGAATAGGTCTTGCTAGAGTATCTCCTTTCTGCTAGTAATATCTCATTACTCGAAAACAGCAAACATTAGCATTTGAGATGGTGAGGTCAAAGTATGCATTCTCATGGATGAAGAAATGTAGAAAAAAGATTCTGTACCATCACCTCTGTCTCTCCCATCTTTACCTTGCCCCTGTTTCTCTAACCAGAATTTCCTTCTACATTACCAATTACACAGCAAAATTTCCATGTCTACTAATAGAAGCAGCTTAGCTTGGGAGGGAATGTATGGGAAGGAGGGGAATACTAAGAGCATATAGACCCCGCACTAAAATGCCCTGTAACATTTAGATGTTTGGAAACTCAGTTACTCAAATGTGGATTGGGGATATTGAATGGTGTGAATATAGTATAGACCCCATCATGTGGGCTTCTTGGATCACTCATCAAAACACAAGATATCCTGCCTGTTTTATTCCTGGCTCAGCCTAAACATAGAAGTAGCTATTTAACCTTTTTCCCTCCCAAATCTTAAATGGGTTTGTGCATCCTCTGGAAACCCAATTTTACTATTACCCTGTACTTGAAGTCTGTAATTTAGAATTGACATGTAAGTTAGGCATCCCTTAACAAGGAACTCAGGGCAGATTGAAAATCAAAATGAACTATTCCGTTACAAATTTAGGCAGTATAATAACAGGATTCATTATTATCTCCTATATGCACTTTTTCTATTTTTATATGTACCACTAGGCATAGCACAGTGAATAAACACTCCCCCCACCACTTCCCTGCAGCACCCCTCATGACTGTGATGGAGGCCAGAGGTCTGTGGCAACAGATTTTATTTTCTCATTTGACCCTCACTTCAGCCTTTCAAGGCTGTGTTCTTTTCTTCAGCCTCAAGGGAATTTAGGATACTCAAAAAACTAGGTCACAAATTGCATCCATCTCTTAGAAGAAAGGAGTGAAATGACATTGTTGTTCTCTCTGCTGGAGATAATAGTGAATATGTGCTGCTTCAGAGGAGTGATTATGAATGTGTGAAAATCTGTGATTCAATGACAGTGCACATTAGTCAAAAACCCTTTAGAGGAGCTGAGGTTTATATGGTCTACCTAAAGCCAAAAACCTCTAGACCTGGAGACTGAACAGATAATGAAATTTAATCACAGTCATCCTGTGAGTCAGAAGTGAATAAGCTCGCAGCCCTGGGAGTGATCCAGGTGCTTATGGCCTGTCTCAGGCAAAGAGACCTCTTCAGTAGCTGTGCGGTGAGAAGGGCTTCTCCAGGTCCTCTCCCTCCCGTGAATTTTCACCTATACCAGCGCCATTCTCATCTCATGAAAATGAGATTCCAAGGAGCTCCTTCTCATATTGAAAATTAAGCACCTGGTAACACTTGATATTTTGGATATATCTCAGTTCTCTGGCCCACGGGCAGAGTCCTGGTTTAAGAAAAGTTTGCTATTTTGGAGACTTCATTGACTTATGCTGAAGAAGGAAGAGGAGGGCAAAAGTATCTTACCTGCCTGGCCCTTTTCCCCAGCCCCTTCTGCCCTTGAACGCTAGATATGCACCTGCTACACAGGCTGCTGAGCACACAGCCCAGGATCCTTCAGAGAGCCCACTCATGGTCCCTGGCCACAGCTGTCAGTTACAGCCACACAGCTGTCTTCATGATTAGCTTTGGACAACTACATTCCTGTTTCTGAATGCCTTGAAGGGACCCTAGGAGAAGGTCAAGCAAGAAGGGGCACACATGCCTGGTGGGAAGATGTGTGGGTACTCTGAACTATGCTATCTGAAAAGCCAGTTTGCTGTTTGCAAGTTGGCAGCAAAAGGTAGTGGACTCAGCAGAGCATTCAGCCATGACAGCAGACATTGGAAAGTCGGGTAGAGAGGTGCATCATGACAAAATAGCCACCTAGTATAACTACATTTGATTTCAGGGATGCCCAGAGGGTGAAGTGGGGAGAGATAACCAGGATATCTAAACAATTTGGAAACTATATGATCTTTAAACAACCTTGACCCAATGCCCTGGTGATGGGAAAGAACACTGAGGTCAATCGTTTTGTCTTTTTTCATGAGACACATGTAAGGGGCAGCAGTGTCCCTGATCTAAAACCCACCAGGTGCCTCAGAGGGTTCTGCAGGTCTTTTTCCAAGATAGAGCATTCCCTGGAGGTGGAACACTTGCAATGACACCTTTCTTTACCCCACTTCTCGTTAGTAACACCAGGGTAATCCTGTCTAGGGGTGGAGGAACAGGGTGTGATGAAAGGATTGCAAAGTCTGGCTTTGAAAACAGTTACCCAAATGCGACCAACAGATCCCCTCACTCCATTTCACAAAGCCACCCTGCTTTGGAATGCTTTAAGCCAATTGGGATTAAATTTCTAATGGAAATCTCATAGGGTAATGAATTCAGGAGGTTTTCTTACTTAAATAAACACGGAAACTGGTCAGCGATCTTGGATAAGTCACATACTTTTTTGCAGCCGTCTATACAATGTAAAGCCTGCACGATTAAAACAGGGATAAAATCCTTACCACTTTTAATATCTAAGAGTGTAAATGATCATTCCTATGCAACCCCCTACAAACCCTCATCACCACCCTAAATTCAGCTTGTCAAAAAGAATTAGCATATACTTAATATTTATTCCTCCTTCTTTTTCTCTTGAACAATTGTGAGGTTATAGAACTTGAGAGTTGAAATGGGTCCCAGGAAGAAAATGGCAGTAGCTGTGTAGTAGATGTCTCCCTCTCTGTGTGAAGAAAGTGAGTATCTCCAGATCAAGGAGGGAAGAGCTGGCCATCATTGCCAATTTTCAGATCAGGAATTGGAGGACTTTAGAAGAAAGCAGAGGCGCCTTCGCACCCCTAGGACAGGTTATGGCCTTATCCTCTGTCAACCACAATCTCTTGTTGAGCTATTCGGGAAGATGAGAAGTCCCCAACCTATATTCTCATCTTCTTTGCCCTGCTCCATCTAAAATCTGCTCTCAGGCCCTTGCTTGCACAAATTCTTCCCTCCAACTAAAGTATCTGCATTAAAACTTTACTTGGAGGGCTTTGGAATTCAATCTCATTTCATGTCTAGGGAACACATTGCAGGAGCATAAGCTCCTCCACAGAAATCCTCCCCACTCCAGACGAATCCTCCCCATGCCAGAGTTGCTGTGGATAGCACAGACAAACCGTGTGTCCAATGTTGGATCCCAGTGAAAAGACAAAAAGACTCGATGTCACCTTTTTGGACCCGTTCTCTTAAGCTGAGAAGACATTTCTGGACTTCTGTTAAATGTTGTTACTTCTTTGGCATTTTCCACACTGAGAGTAAAAATTCAAGGTTCTACATTTTGCGAAAAGCTGGAGATGTTCTTTTTAATCTAACTAACTGTGTATTTGAAGAGCCAAGAATTCACGTTTCTAAAGAGACACGTTTCCTTGGTCCTGTCTCCTGTCCTGTGAGGTTGTACATTGGCCCACCGTTATTGTCTTTGTGTGTCATCTCTCAGTGGGCTCTCTGGAGCCAAGATGAGGACACTCTTTTCAAGCACTTACCACGCCTCCTTTCAAGCAATTGCATCGGTGGAAATTCTGTGAGTAAAAGAAGAAAAGTGATTTCTTAAGAGAACCAAGTACAGTTCACAGCATTTCTTGCTCACTATAAAAAGCCATCACAGGATGCAGCACCCTGATTTTTTCAGTGCATCCTAAGTATTATGCTTTTCTTTCACTGTTCCCACAGTCTTTGTCTTACTTTATTGTCATAAACTTTACAGCCATCAGCATTGGTATTATTCAGGGAGGTTTTTAACATTTTCCCTAATCTCATGACCATGGCATCCGGTATTCTTGTCCATTAATCACTGTGACTCCTTCACTCTACATGCTTATCGTATTTCAAGAGGGCAATGTAAAACACATATCAAACCTCAGATGTTCATTTATATCAATACTTAATGGCCATGCCCCTTAAAAAATAAGATATCATTCCAGCTCCCAAGGAACTCATACTCAGTAGGGGGAGGCTGACTACCATTTAAAAAATCCAGGCTAGTGTGGTGGCTCATGCCTGTAATTCTAGTACTTTGGGAGGCTGAGGTGGGTGGATTGCCTGAGCTGAGGAGTTCAAGACTAGCCTGGGCAACACGGTGAAACCCTGTCTCTACTAAAAACAGAAAAAAAATTAGGCGGGCATGGTGGCATGCACCGGTATTCCCAGCTACTCAGAAGGCTGGAGCAGAATTGCTTGAACCCAGGAGGCAGAGGTTGCAGTGAG
Source organism: Cacajao melanocephalus (assembly GCA_963573385.1). NCBI lineage: Eukaryota > Metazoa > Chordata > Mammalia > Primates > Pitheciidae > Cacajao > Cacajao melanocephalus. The sequence continues at coordinate 31,553 of CAUYLG010066950.1, forward strand.
CGGCGATTGCACCACTGCAATCCAGCATGGGAGACAGTGAGACTCCATCTCTTAAAAGAAATAAAAAATCCAAAATAATGTGACTGGAAATGGTGGCAGATATTCTGTTATGCAAAGGCTAGAGGACAACTTAGGTAACTTTATATGTGCAAATGTGGAGAGGTTCAGGAAGGAGAGTCGGGGGAGGAAAAGCAGGGATGGGAGTTAGAGAAAGCAGATGGGAAAGATGGGGGTGGGAATTGAATTTTGAAGGTTAAACAAAAACTTGTTGAACCCTTCCGCTAGACCTCTCCAGCTGGAGAGACACTGGTACTGCAAACAAGAGGTACAGGCACTGCAAACAAGTTGAAACAGCATTGCAGATCTTCAGGAAACCACAAAAGGCCCAGCAGAACTGCAGGGGACTGTTTGATGCGAGATGGGGTAGGGCGGCAGGTGATCCCCTGTCCCATGTGCGTGCTGCGGCAGGAAGACTGGTATGTTGACAGGGTATTAGGGGTCTCATTAAGCAGGACAGAGAGAGATTTAGGAAGAAGAGAGGTGCTGACACACTTTAATGCTGTAGCAAGGTTCCCCCAAATCAAGGCTTCTCAAAGGGTAGCCACTGGACCAGGAGCATTAGCATCTCTGGGACTTCAGCAGACTTGCTGAATCAGAAATACCTGTGCTAGCACCCTCCAGGTGACTTCAGTGCACGCTCAGATTTGAGAAGCACTGGTCTAAATCAGTCAGCTCTTTAAAAAAGTTTAGATGGGAAAGGCAAATAAGCAAGGCAATGGAGAGGTTACATAGAACAAAGACCTCATTCTGTTTACTCAATTTAGGACCAAGTTACAGAATTCTGCCAGGAAGTGCTTTAAGAATAATGCAAGAAGGTTTTATGAGGGAAATATTATTTGAAAGATGGATGCAATTTAGAAAGACAAAGTAGACAGGGAATATTTAGTAGATAAAGCCACAGCCAATAGATGAGTATATGTTCAACAAATAGATAAATCAACACATTTAGCAAAAGTTGATGGAACCCCTGTGGTGAGCAACCCTCTATCTCAGGTGCAAGAGAAGCATAGAATAAGACATGCCTTCAAGGAAATAAACCTGTGAGTAATTACTGAGACTCCTGTAATTCTCTCTTGTGATCATTTAACCAGTTGCAGTGGAAATTTTCTGGCTATTGCCTTCATTATTCTTGGGGATAAAATAGAATTGATTTAGGCCACGGAATCTTTGGCTGCCTGTTCTTTCACCCAAGAGTTGCTGGGGGAGAAGGGAGGTGGTGGTGAAGGAGGCTCAGGCCATTCTCCATGTGAGAGTCCTTGCACGTGTGTGTTGCTGGTGAGCAGCAGCTGCTGCAAAGAAAATAATTATTTTCTTGAACTGGAGACCTATTTCCTCCAGGGATTAATCAAGACAAAAGTAATCTAAATGCCATTAAGACTACTTAATGATCAATCTTCCCTCTCTTTTCTCTGATTATAGGGAAGTGAATTGCCTCACTCCTCTATCATCACTCTGCTGTCATGCCATTGCCTTACCTCTGTTGTATTCAGCCATAGGGGATGCTTATTCTCATAGAGTCAGGGGTTGGCATGCAGTCACTAGCTATTCTTGGTGAGACTAGTGAAGACGAGGGAAGGAATGTCACATAGGTGAAATCTCACAGCCACGAATAAGTGGTTGTGAGAGTAGCAATAAAATAAAGTAATGCCCATACTCCAGTAGATGACTCATTTTCTCCTCATTTTTTTCCCCAAGAAGTTCTCTACAATGGTTAACCTAGTACCAAAATTCCTTCTCTTTTTTTCTCAGACAAATCCTGTTCAAGTTAGTTTGGCATTTACTATGTCCAAGACATTGTCCAGATGCTATGGAAAACATAAACTCTAAATAAACAAAACAGAACCTTGTTCCTAAGAAACTTACCATACATTCAATGTAGGAACTTATAAATAGACTAGCCAGAAACTGAGGCCAAATGAAATAATTAGCAACCTGAAATATATGGGAATACTGTTAGGGAAAAAGAAAGAAATGCCTTCTAATACTGGGAAAATCTGAAGAAGACTTCCTGGAGGAGGTAGCATTTGAGCTGGCTTTGAAGAGATAGAGAAAATTTCCATGGGAGATAAAAAAGGAGAAAGGCATTCCAATTGGAGAGAATATGGAAAAGTCACAAAATCAGGCAAGTCTATAGCATCTGTATAAAGTATAGTAGTGTGTGACAAGGTAACACAGTGGGTGGGAGTATAAAGAGAGAGATGAAGCATGCAATAGCAGTTGGGTTTTAATTGAGGACGATCTTGAATACTATGGGTTTGTACTAAATTGAGAATGAGAGAGCGTCCTTTTCTTACTGTTTGTTCCTGAGAATGTAAATCATGTTTTATGTTTTTGAACTGAAACGAAGAATTTGGGCTTTAGTACAGTACTCTTTGGTCCTGTGAAATTCCATTTAGTCTATAGACGCCATTCCGGCCCAAATATCCCAGTTTCTCTCTTTAATAAAAGGTATGTGATCTCCCCCGAAAGAGCTTATGGGAGAAACAGCTTAGGAATGGGGGCTTCTGTTGATCATTTTCCTATGTCTCTTGCTACAGGAAGAATACTTCTTTTTGCTTCCTAATTCACTTCAGAGAAACAAATTGGCCTTCAGCTGTTGCAAAATAAGAATATGATTCTTAGAAATACAACTATTATAACAAAATTTTATTATGTGGAGTTTGAGCAATATCTGACCTTCCTTCTCATTTCTGTGAGCTGAGTCTCCAGCCTCAGAGATTCATAGTCTCCATGTGATACTCCTTCCACGTGTACAAAGTCTGGTTGCTAAGCCACAGAGAGAGCACAACCTAATGCTGTTTTCGAAAGATCATTTATTGTTTTTCCACTCTTGTATCTGTGTCCTTCTAAAATATAATACAAACAGATCCTTCTCTACCAGGATCTGTATGAGGGACAATCTGTCCCTGCTGACACACTCAGAGTAACATTAAAGTTGAGAGCAAGTTTACATGGCAGAGTGAGGGGTCTTTTGAATTTAATAGAGAATGTACATTGTGCGTGGACCCAAGTCTATGTAAATTTGAGGGAAGCCCATGAGACAGGGTGGGTGTAATGAAATATAAATGGAGGAAGAGATCCTTAAAGGTGTTAAGATCAGAATATATATATAATGTTGTCCTATTTTTTAAAAATTTATATAATTACTTGGTGCTGGTGGTGGTGGAGGTGTGTGTGTGTGTCAACGAATGGTGGTATAGTAAACAGATATAGAAAATTCTGTTTTAGAAATGAGATCATGTCCTTTGCAGGGACATGGATGAAGCTGGAGGCCATTATCCTTAGCAAATTAACACAGGAAAAGAAAACCAAATACTATTTGTTCTCACTTATAAGTGGGAGCTAAATAATGAGAACACATGGACACATAGAGGGGAATAACACACACTGGGGTCTTTTAGAGGGTAGAAGGTGGGAGGAGGGAGAGGATCAGGAAAAATAACTAATGTGTACTCAGCTTAATACATGAGTGATGAAATTAATCTATACAACAAACCCCCATGACACAAGTTTACCTATGCGCCAAACCTACACTTATATCTCTGAACTTAAAAGTTAAAAAAAAATTCTATTTTAGGAAGTTTCTCAAACAGTAGGTCTCAAACTTGTCTGAACATTAAAATCATCTGAGAACTTTAATAAAGCCCTATGCCCAACCATATACTGAGAATGCCAGATGAACATTGGTGCAGCCACTTTTGGAAAAAAAGTTTGGCAATATCTACTAAAGCTGTACCTGTGCATCTCCAATAATTCAGCAATATCCTTCCTAGGCATATACTCAAAAGAAATGCAAACATCTGTTTGCCAAAAGATAAGCACAGGAATAATCATAGCAGCACTGTTACGTAGGTCAAAACTAAACGCTTATCACATGCCCATTGCTGTAACACTCAACAGTAATGAGAATGCACTAAAACTATGTACATGAAAATGGATGACTCTTAAAAACATAATGTTGAGTGAAAGAAGCCAAATACAAAAACCCCTGCATATTTTATGATATTTAAATAAAAAATTTATAAGGTATAACTAACCAATGCTATTGGATGTCAGGATTGTGATTATCCTTGGAAGATGTATAAACCAAAGAGAGAAAGGGAGCTTCTGAAGTGCTGGTAATGCTATTTTCTAATTTGGAAGCTAGTTTCACCAATGTGTTCACTTTGTGACAATTTGTTGAGCTGTACACTTGTGCTTTATTCACTTTTGATGTGTATTATATTAACACAAAAAGTTGAAAATAATTCAACAGCATTACGTTGGCAAAAGAATAAACATATAGAGCAATGGAACAGACTAGAGAACCCAGAAATTGGCCCACTAGATATAGTCAAGTGATCTTCAACAAGTGAGCAAAGGCAATTCAGTGGAAAAAGGATAATCAATCTTTTCAACAAATGGTGCTGGAACAACTGAGAATCCATATTCTCCCAAAAAAGAATCTAGACTCAAACCTTACATCATTCACAAAAATTAACTCAAAATGGATCACAGACCTAAATGTAAAATACAAAACTATAACATTTATAGAAGACAGCACAAGAGAAAATGTAGATGACATTAGGCTTGGTGATAAATTTTTAAGTACAACAGCAAATACGTGATCCACGAAAGAAAAACATTGATAAACTGGACTTTATTAAAATTAAAATATTTTATTATTTGAGACACAAGGGAATGAAAAGATAAGAAACAGACTGAGATAAGATATTTGCAAAACACATATCTGATAGGGAAATTGAATCTCAAGTATGCAAAGACTTTTAAAGCTCAACAATAGAAAAGCAAACCACCCTATTAAAAAATTGGCAAAAGATCTGAACAGATACCTCACCAAAGAGAATATGCAGATGGGAAATTAACATAAAAAATTTCATCATCAGACATCATTAGGGAATTGCAAAATAAAACAAGGAGACACCACTACACATCTATTAGAATTTTTTAAAATCTACAAACCTGGCAATAATAAATACTAGGAAGGATGCAGAGGAACAGGAATCCTTATTTGTTACTGATAAGAATACAAAATAAGTCAGCCACTTAGAAGACAGTTTGGCAGTTTTTTTACAAAGTTAAGCATAGTCTTATTACACAATCAAGTGATTGTGCTCCTAAATACTGACCCAGTTGAGTTTAAAACTTAGGTCCATGCAAATTCTAGACATAAATGTTTATGGAAGTTTTATGTATATAATCATCCCAAACTGGAAGTAATGAATATGCTTTTTAATATGTGAATGGATAAACAAAATGTGGCAAATTTGTACAATGGAATATTGTTCAGCAATAAAAAGAAGTGAGCTATCAAGACATGAAACTATATGGAAGAAACTTAAAGGCACATAGCTAAGTGAAAAAAGCCATTCTTAAAAGGCTATATACTCTATTATTCCAATTATATTACATTCTGGAAAATGGTGAATCTATAGAGATAGAAAAAAGACCAGTGGTAGCCAGGGATTTGGGATGTGGGTGGCAGGTGGTTGCAATGAATAGGTGAAGCACAGGGGATTTTTAGGGCAATAAAACTATTCTGTATGATACTGTAATACGGATACATGACATTATGCATTTGCCAAAATACATAGTACTATGCAACATAAGGAGTGAACCTTAAGGTAAGAAAAATTTTTTAAATGATTTAAGAAATCTAGGATCACCTAGTAGACTGTGACAAGAGAATCTAATTGTATTATAAATATATGAAACATCCTCACTAAAGAGGATGTGGAAAAGGTGCTAACCTAAGTGACTTTAGGAATAAGCAGAGTTTGCAAGACTAAAGGCAAAACTAACTATAGATAAGCATTTTATTCTCATTGATAAAATTGTTTCCTATTGAAGGTACAGGTTAAAAATTTTGATACCACTAAACGTGTATACTTTGAATGGAACAATTAAGTAAATGGCCTATGGTGGGAGCCAGGTTGGAATTAGAGGTTAAAGACAAGCAAAGTGGGGAGGCTAGAGTGATCCATGTGTAAAAGAGCTCCCAATGTCCAAACATGGAATAATTTGAGCAAGAAAATACTGTTGGATTAAAACCCAAACTGTGAAATAAATGTCCATGAATCCATACTGATATAAATAAATATTTGAAAAAAACTAGTGAATAGATGAGAAGAGAGACATCTGTGCAGAATTCCAAATAAATTATGTAGATACTCCACGAGTGAGGAGGGGAAGCATAACTCCCTGTTCCATAAGTGTGGGATGATCACATTAACATCCTCCCAAAGACAGTATGGACAGAGGGAACACATTTTACAAAGGAGAAACCTGGCAAACACCTGTTTAGATAGGTGATCAACATCAACAGACATTTATCATGTTCATATTATATCCCCTTGATAGAATGTGATGAAAATGGCACTTTATCTCTGTGATCTTCTTCCTCAAAACCCATAACTCCAGTCTCACCATGAGGAAAATATTGGGCAAATTCTAGTAGAAGGGCATCCTACAATATGCAAGACCAATACTTCTCAAAAGTGTAAATGTCATCAAAGATAAAGAAGGTCTGAGAAATTGTCTGAGCAAAGAATGCATGATGACTAAATACAATGTGGTAACCTGGATGAGATCCTAGAACAAAAAACGTAAAGTAAAAACTAAGAAAATCTGAGTTGAGTATAAACTTTAGTTGTTAAAAACTGTATTCCCATTGGTTTATTAATTGCAACAAATGTATCATTAATATAATATGTGAATAATAGAGTAAACTGAAGTTGGTGATGGTATAATGGGAACTCTGTACTAGTAGCTTAATATTTTTAATATTTTTGGTAAATCTAAAGAACTCTAAAAATAAAGTTAATTAAACATAAATAATTTTTTAAAATAAAGTGTTTTAATTTTTGATTACTGTAGCCTTGAAGTATAGTTTGAAGTCAGTTAGTGTGATGCCTTCAGCTTTTTTTTCTTTTTATTTGGCTTAGGATTATCTTGGCTGTACGGCCTCTTTTTTGGTTCCATATGAAGTTTAAGGTGTTTTTTTCCAATTCTGTGAAGAAAGCCAATGGTAGCTTGATGGAGATAGCATTGAATCTATAAATTACTTTGGGTAGTATGGCCATTTTCACAATACTGATTCTTCCTAACCATGAGCATGGAATGTTTTTACATCTGTTTGTGTCCTCTGCTATTTCCTTGAGCAGTGGTTTGTAGTTCTCCTTGAAGAGGTCCTTCACATCCCTTGTTAGTTGTATTGCTAGGTATTTTATTCTGTTTGTAGAAATTGTGAATGGGAGTTCACTCATGATTTGGTTGTCTGTTATTGGTGTATAGGAATGCTTGTGATTTTTGCACATTGATTTTACATCCTGAGACTTTGCTGAAGTTGCTTATTAGCTTAAGAAGATTTGGGGCTGAGATGATGGGGTCTTCTAAATATACAGTCATGTCATCTGTAAATAGAGACAATTTGACTTTGTCTCTTCCTATTTGAATACAATTTATTTCTTTCTCTTGCCTGATTGCCCTGGCCAGAACTTCCAGTACTATGTTGAATAGGAGTGGTGAGAGAGGGCATCCTTGTCTTGTGCCAGTTTTCAAAGAGAATGCTTCCAGTTTTTGTCCGTTCCATATGATATTGGCTGTGGGTTTGTCATAGATATCTCTTATTATTTCGAGATACATTCCATCAATACCTAGTTTATTGAGAGTTTTTAGCATAAAGGGCTGTTGAATTTTGTTTTTATCTTAGGTTTTTGTCTTAGGTTCTGTTTATGTGATAGAGTACGTTTATAGATTTGAGTATGTTGAACCAGCCTTGCATCACAGGGATGAAGCCAACTTGATCGTGATGGATAAGCTTTTTAATGTGGTGTTGGATTCAGTTTGCCAGTATTTTATTGAGGATTTTCGCATCAATGTTCATCATGGATATTGGCCTATACATTTTCTTTTTTAGTTGTGTGTCTGCCAGGTTTTGGTATCAGGGCGATGTTGGTCTCATAAAATGAGTTAGAGAGGATTTCCTCTTTTTGTATTGTTTGGAATAGTTACAGAAGGAATGGTCCCAGCTCCTCTTTGTACTTCTGGTAGAATTTGGCTGTGAACCCATCTGGTCCTGGACTTTTTTGGTTGATAGGCTATTAATTGCCACCTCGATTTCAGATCTTGTTATTGGTCTACCCATCTGACAAAGGACTAACATCCAGAATCTACACAGAACTTAAACAAATTTACAAGAAAAAAAACAACCCCATCAAAAAGTGGGCAAAGTATATGAACAGATACTTTTCAAAAGAACACATTTATGCAGTCAACATACATATGAAAAAAAGCTCATCACCACTGGAGAAATGCAAATCAAAACCACATTGAGATACTACCTCACACCACTTAGAATAGCAATCATTAAAAAATCATGAGACAACAGATATTGGAGAGGATGTAGAGAAATAGGAACACTTTTACACTGTTGGTGGGAGTGTAAATTAGCTCAACCATTGTGAAAGACAGTGTGGCAATTCCTCAAGAATCTAGAACTAGAAATACCATTTGACCCAGCAATCCTATTACTGAGTATATACCCAAAGGATTATAAATCATTCTGTTAGAAAGACACATGCACATGTATGTTTATTGCAACACTGTTTACAATAGCAAAGACTTGGAACCAATCCAAATGCCCATCAATGATAGACTGGATAAAGAAAATGTGGCACATATACACCATGGAATACTATGTAGCCATAGAAAACGATGAGTTTGTGTCCTTTGTAGGGACATGGATAAACCTGGAAACCATCATTCTCAGCAAACTGACACAAGAACAGAAAACCAAACACTGCATGTTCTCACTCATAAGTGGGTGTTGAACAATGAGAACAAATGAACACAAGGAGGGGACCATCACACACCGAAGCCTGTCAGGGTGTGGGTGGCTAGGGGAGGGATAAAAGGGAGTCAGGAGATTGGGGAGTGATAGCATTAGGAGAAATACCTAATGTAGAGGACATGGGGATGGATACAGCAAACCACCATGGCTCCTGTATACCTATGTAATAAACCTGTACATTCTGCACATGTATCCCAGAACTTAAAGTATAATTAAAAAATAATAATAAATAAATAAATAAAGGGGGAAAAGGCTAAGAATCAGATTTAACCAAGATGTATACTGGGCAACAAGAATGAAAGTTTGTCTCAAAAAAAATATAAAGGTTTCTATTTAGAACTTTTGCTCACTTTTTAAGGAGGTTATTAGTATTTCCTTGCTGATTGTTTGGTTTCCTTATGTATTTAACTAGTCCTTTGTCAGATGCATAATGTGGAAGAATCTTCTCCCATTCTGTAGGTTGCCTGTTTACACAGTTGATAGTTTATTTTGCTGTACAAAAGCTCTTCAGTTTAAGTCTAATTTGTCAATTTTAATTTTTGTTGCATTTGCCTTTGAGGCTTTAGTTATAAATGCTTTGCCTAGACCAATGTCCAGAAGAGTATTTCCTAGAGTTTACTCTAGGATGTTTATAGTTTGGGGTCTTACAGGTAAGTCTTCATCCACATGGAGTTTATTTTTGTATATAGTGAGAGATAGGGGTCCAGTTTCTTTCTTCTGCATAGGGATAACTGGTTTTTCCAGTATTATTTATTCAATAGGGTGTACTTTCCTCATTGTTTATTTTTGTTGGTTTTAAGAAAGATTATTTTGTTGTAGGTTGGTGGCTTTGTTTCTCGGCTTGCTACTCTGTTACATTGTTTTGTACCTATACTATGCTAGTTTAGTTACTGTAGTGTTTTAGTCTAGGTTGAAGTTAGGTAATGTGATGGCTCCAGGTTGGTTCTTTTTGCTTATGATTGCTTTAGCTATTTGGCACTTTTTGCTGGCTCCATATGAATTTTAGAATTGTTTTTCCTAATTCTGTGAAAATTTACATTAGTAATTTGATAGGGATTGTACTAAATCTCTAGATTGCTTTGGGGATTACAGACATTTTAATAATATTGATTCTTCCAGTCTGTGACCATGGCGTGTTTGTTTCCATTTGTTTGTGTTTCCACAAATGGAAACAAACACGCCATGGTCACAGACTGGAAGAAATCCTCTATGATTTCTTTCAATCGTGTTTTATTTCTCCTTGTAGAGATCTTTCACCTCCCTCATTAGATGTATTCCTTGGTATTTTATATTTGGCTATTCTAAGTGGGACTGTGTTTTCAATTTAAGTTGCAGCTTCAATTTTATTGGTGTATAGAAATGCTACTGATTTTTTTCTGAAGTTTCTTATCAGGTCTAAGAGTCTTTCTGAAGACTCTTTATGATTTTCTAGGTATAGAATCTATTGTTTGTAATCAGAGATCACTGGACATCCTCCTTTCCTATTTGAGTACCTTTTACTTCATTATTTTGCCTGATTTCTCTGATTAGGATGCCCAGTACTATGAATATATGGAAACTCAACAACTAAGTTGTTCCTGAATGAATTTCAGGTAAGCAAAAAAAATTAAGGTAGGATCAAAATAATATTTGAAACAAAAGAAAATAGAGACATGACATACCAAATATTCTGGGATACAGCAGAAGGTATTAGGAGAAATGTTTATAGTAGTAAAGTCCTACTTATAGAAAGATATCAGATTAACAACCTAACATGACACATAACTATAAAAACAAGAACAAACTAAATCCAAAGCTAGCAGAAGGAAAAAAAATAACTAACTTTAGAGTAGAACTGAATGAAATTGGGATCAAAAATAAATACAAAGGATCAACAAAATGAAAAGTTGTTTTTTTTGTAAGATTAAACAAGGTTGATAGGCAGCTAGTTTGATTGACCAAGAAAGAAAGAGAGTATTCAAATAAACACAACGAGAAATGAAAAAGGCGACATTACAAATGATATCACAGATATAAAAAAGACCCTCAGAGACTACTGTCAATATCTCTTCATGCACAAACTAGAAAACCTAGTGCAAGTGGATACATTCCTGGAAACAACCTTCAAAAACTGAATCAGGGAGAAAGTGAAATCCTGAATGAATTACAAATTTGAGTCAGTAACAAAAAAAATCTACCAGTTGAAAAGCCCTAGATCAAATAGTTCCACAGCCCAATTCTACTAGAAATACAAAGAAGAGCTGGTACAGATGTTACTGAAACTATTCCAAGAAAGGAAACAGAATGATTCCTCTCTAACTAATTCTACAAAATCAGTATCATCCTGATACCAAGGTCTGGCAAGGACACAACAATAACAAAAATAAAACTACAGGCCAATATCCTGATGAACACAGATATAAAAATCCTCAACAAAATACTAGCAAACTGAATCTAGCAGCACATCAAAAAGATAATTCATCATGACCACATGGGCTTCATTCCTGGGATGCAAAGATGTTTCAACATATGCAGATCAGTAAATATGATTCATCCCATAAACAGTGCTAAAAAAGTATAATAGTCTCAATATATGCAGAAAAAGTATTTGAAAATCCAACATACTTTCATTATAAAAATCCTCAATAACTTGGCATCGAAGGACCATATTTTAAAATAGTAAGATCCATCTATGACAGACTCACAGCCAACATCATACTGAATGCCCAATAGTGGGAAAAGAATTCCCCCTGAGTATTGGAGTAAGACAAGAATGTCTACAGTTACCACTCCTATTCAACATAGTACTGTAAGTCTCATCAAAGTTTAAGTGACTTGACTTTTTTTGTGGTCTATTTTACTTTGTTTTATCTACATATAATTGGCTTATTGAGGAATCTCAATTTTGACTACAAACAATGTTTATTTTGTCTAATTATTGCTATGTTATGTTGGTCATTCCTTTCCTGCAGAAGAATAATCTGTTTAATGGAAGTTTGAGTATATTCCATAGGCTTTTGTTAAACTTTCATTTTACTGGTAGTTAATATTCATCTAATTTTGTCCTCATATTAGACTCTGAGCTCATCTCTAGTATTCCCAATTCAGATCATCTGTGGTTCTAGTTGCATAGGTGGTGCAAAGTTTGGGAGCTTCATCTTGTCTCAGACACATGCTCCAGAGAGAGGAAAACATAGCTCCTTATTTAGCTGGCAAAAGAGATATTCACTTCTTCTTGATTGTCATTATGTGTTTTAAAGAGAATGTAACCCCTTGTGAGTGTTTTAATTTCGATGAGTTGTCACTGACTAACTTGCCTAGGTTTTGTACATTCCTTGAATCCCTTGGGTAATTAAGCCTTATTTGTTCCTGAACTCCAGCTCACTTTCTTGATCAGCAGTGCTCTGATTTGTGTGTTCTCAACCTGTGGTGCCTTCTAGCAAGTACATCGTTCACATTTTCCTCCATGGCCCTCAACTTCAGGGCTTGAGGATATATGATTGATTCCTTGTCTTAGAACTGGAAAATAGAAAAATGGCCCTAGCCTCTCTGTTAGCCTGTCTCATGTCTTATGAGGCACATTTCTCTTGCTTCTTTCCCCAATCCTCAGAAGCATTAGGCAATCTTCCAGGTTAATGACTTGGCAAATTTTAGGTAGAAGATAATTACAGTCTTCCATTTGGCAACAAAGAGACACTTTGTATACTCCTAACATAAAAAGTGAGTTTCTCCCCATTTTTCCCTCTCCTCCTTTTTCTGGTAGGGAATTTTGATGCCTTCATTAGAATTCTGTTTTACAGATCTTTAAAAGTCATGGAATTCCTGTCATTATCACTATGATTGTCATACCTCAAATGGTATTACAATTGATTACTTTTATAATCTGCCATTCTCAGTATTTTGTAGATTTCATTGAAGTATTTGAACCTGCAGCACCAAGTACAATTTCTGGAACATAGTATGTCAATTATTATTGAACAAGTAAATACATAAATAATGACTGATATATTCTCTGTGTGTGTGTGTGTGTATGTGTGTGTGTGTGTGTGTGTGTGTGTGTGTTTCCTATGTGTCTCTTGGGTTTTGTTTATATTTCCAATTCTCACACCCGTATCACTGTAATTTTATTAATTTAGTTTTACAACAGTTTAAATGGCTTACAATGGCTTGTTCCCTTTCGGGAGTCTATATTTTAATAACAATGACATCTTAAGTTTTCTTGCTTTTTAATTTTCCAAGTGACATAGATTTCTTCTTATCAAGTTACGAAAATAAACAAAAATAACAAAAAGCAGGTGAGATTTTGAAAATCAGCACTCAATATCCACTGAGTGTCTACTTTGGCCTACATATTTTGCTAAACATGCATTTATTACCTTATTTAATTCTCACAAGAATTTGGAATAAATATTATTATATTCCCATTTTACTCATGCCCACAACCATCAAAACTCATACATGACAGAGACAGAATTTGCGCCCATGCTCTTAAATAGTAAAATGTATAGCTTTAACCACTGTACTTTGAATGCATTATTTATAAAATAATCTAATAATAAATGACCTGTTTGTAATGTAAATCCTTTCATCAGGTGAATTGATTTTATTTGCATTTCTTCAGTTTTCATTTTCATGTTTTTATAGAATGCTGTTCCTTCACATAAGTGCTACGTAGTCAGTGTTGAATTTACTTCCTTGTGTTTTTGATTGCCATTGTGTATGGGATCTGTTTTCTGCTGTATTTTCTATTTTGTAATTTAGTGCTAAATGGAAAATAATATTTATTTTGACATTTACATTTTGCATCATGTCATCTTAATAAACAGCACCAATTTTAAAAATACTCAAGCTGAATAGGTATTCAAACATACTTTCTGAAAATAATAGTAATTTTAACCAATCAGTATTATTTATTCATAATAATTTTACATTATCAAATATATTTTGACTCTCATACTTTTATAAAGCAGAAAACCAGGAGTGGTTTTATATTTTATAAAAACTTTTTGTATCTTTACCTAGAATTTATGGAATGCATTGTTTTGATGTTTTTCTATAACTGCCAATGTTAAAATTAAACTAATATTTTTAAAGCTATTAGTCTTATATTTCTATTTTATTGAATGTGGAAAATGAAAAATATTTATGATATAAACAAAATGAATGAACTACAACAAATACTAATGAGTCCCCAACCTTATAGGATCACTGCTAATATTTTTGTGCATTTCCTGTTCTTTTTGCATTATTCTCCTTTTTATTATTATTTTGTATCATTATTGATCATTGTTCCATATAAAATTGCCTATGCTACTAATAACCATACATATCTAATTTTACTTAACTATTTCTTCTTTGGGGATATATTCTTGGTAGTGTGGAACAAGGAGAACATTTAGAAATTAAATAAGGAATACATATATAATAATAATTGAATTGTATAACGTGTTAGGAGGGGATAAATTTTATTTTATTTAATTTTTTTCCACCCCTTCAGGAGGGGATAAATATTATAGAACAAAACTAAAGCAGGAACAAGGGGCTAAGCAGTACTGAAACTAGTAGTGTGATTTTTAATAGGTGGCTATTTTTAATAGGTACAATTTTTAATAAACATTGCAATTTTTAATTTGAGCAGTGACTTGGAGAAAAGAAGCCCTACCCACAGGGAGAGAACCTTCAAAGCAGAGAAATTTCCTGGGCAAATGTCCTATGGGAATGTGCTTGGTGTACTTGAAAAACAGCAAGGAGGCCAGTGTGGTTGGAACTGAGAGGGTGAAAGGAATATGACAAGGTCAGAAAGCAAAGGATCATTCAAATCACATGTGCCTTCTTGGCTATTGCAAGGCCTCTGAGGACAGTCTTTCATTCTGGGAGAAATGGAGATACAATGGAGAATTTTGAGTGAAGGTGGCACAGAGACTCCCCTATACAAATCTTTGGTTACCCTGTTTAATGAATTTTTACAGAAGGAGTCTTAGCAAGGGACTATTTGGACAATGGGTCAATGGTAAGACTATTTCTAAGGCTCTTGCATAATTTTAAACTAATTTTTTAGATAGATTATATAATAATGAATACCCCCAAAATGAGACAAGAAAATGCCACATTTTACCATACCCTCACCATTGTAGTGCAGTATTTTTCAGACACCTGTGTCTCTTGTCCATTGAAGAAATAAACTGTACATCATAATCTAGTGCATAAATACAAATGTGGATGCTCTATAGGAAGGATCCCCAACCCCCAAGTCACTTACTATAACCTGTCTGTGGCCTGTTAGGAACCTGGCTGCACAGGAGGTGAGCAGCTGGCCAGCTAGCATTACCACCTGACCTCTGCATCCTGTCAGATTAGCAGTAGCATTAGATTCTCATAAGAGTACGAACCCTGCTGTGAAATGTGCATGTGAGGGTTCTAGATTGTGGGCTGCTTGTGAGAATCTAATAACTGATGATCTGTCACTGTCTGCCATCACCCCCAGATGGAACTGGCTAGTCACAGGAAAACAAACTCAGGGCTCCCACTGATTCTACCTATGGTGAGCTGTACCATTATTTCATCGTATATGACAATATAATAATAGAAATAAAGTGGACAATAAATGTGATGCACTTAAGTCATCCAGAAACCATCCTAGTTACCCCCCAGTCCATGGAAAAACTGTCTTCCATGAAACCGGTCTCAGGTGCCAAAAAGGTTGAGGACCACTGCTTTATAGGTAACACAGATATAGACATAGATGTAGATGTCATGAATAAAAGTTTCCAGGTATTCTTTATTAGGGAAATGCTTTCTTATGTTTTCTATTCTATTTTTTTCTTTATCTAACACAATCCTGTTCTCAAGCTATTGAATTAGTTTCACAACACACTTTTTAGGTCACATTTGCTAGCCAATTATTTTGGATATTAGAGATTATCTTAATATTTTGTGTAAATTATTTGTGTATTCTTGACATTAATTTTATGTTTGCCCATTAATGTAGTTGATATTGATTTAGAACAGTCAGATATTTTATTTGCATAAAATAAAAATTACCAATATTTTTCTGCAATACTGTTAATTTTTAAAATTTTAGAGATTTGGAAGTAAGAAAAATATTCAAGTTTTAAAATATCTTACGGAAGGACTATTTTATATTCAGTACTTTAATCCATAGGATTATGCTTTGTCACATGCTTTGACGTGAGGCCCTAACTTGAATTTTACTCCAACATAAAAGACCCATTTGTGATGTCTCTTATTTTAGATCTATTTCAGAAGTCTTTGCAATTCATTTATTTCCATGGCTGATCATCTATAATTGCCAAATTAATTCAAGCATAATAACCTTATAAAGTATAATAACCTCATAGAGTATAATATAAATAAGCATCTTTCTAGTGCTTATTAATATAGTTAATAGAATAGACATTAAATACATTTAAAAATCATTAACATGGTGAATGTGTATTTTATCACAATAAAAAAATGGAGGCTAGGTTTGGTGGCTCACGCCTGTTATCCCAGCACTTTAGGAGGCTGAGGTGGGCGAATTACGAGATCAAGAGATGGAGACCATCCTGGCAATCATGGTGAAACCCCGACTCTACTAAAAAAAGTACAAAAATAAGCTGGGCGTGGTGGTGTGCACCTGTAGTCCCAGCTACTTGGGAGGCTTGAGGCAGAAGAATCACTTGAACCCAGGAGGTGGAGGTTGCAGTGAGCCAAGATCTCACCACTGCACTCCAATCTGCCAACAGAGCAAGACTTCGTCTCAAAAAACAAAAAGGAAAAAGGAGTCAGACAAAACTGTATTTGAATCCTGGCTCTTCCAATATCTAGATGTGGACTCCCAGGAAGGTTTTGATTCCATGCCTTTGCTATTGTGAATAGTGTTATAATAAACATGGGGGTTCAGGTATCCCTTTGGTACATTAATTGCTCTTCCTTTGGATAAACATCCAGTTGTGGGATTTCTGGATATTATGGTAGTGCTATGTGTAATTTTTTTGAGAAATTGTCATTCTGTTTTCCATGGTGCTATACTAATTTACGTTCCCTCCAACAATATATAATAGTTCCTTTTTCTCTACATCCTCACCGGCATCTGTTGTTTTTTGTCTTCATAGTAATAGTTATTCTAACTGGGATAAGATGATGTCTCATTGTGTTTTTTATTGACATTTCACTGATTATTAGTGATGTTGAGCATTTTTTCATATACCTGTTGACCATTTCTGTGTCTCCTTTTGAGAAATGTCTATTCATGACCTGTGTCCCCTTTTTGATGAGATTATTTGATTTTTTCATGTTGAGTTGAGTTCCTTATATATTCTAGATATTTGTTCCCTGCTTAATGAATTGTTTGCAAACATTGTCTCTCATTCATCAGATTGTTTCTTCACTCTGTTGTTTCCATTGCTGTGCAGAAGCTTTTTAGTTTAATAGTCTCATAGTAATTATGGACTCATAATATGAGTTTGAGAGTATTCCCTCCTATTCTGTGTTTTGAAATAGTTTGAAGAGTATCAGCATTAGTTGTTCTTTGTAAGTTTAGCAGAATTCAATGGTAAAGGCATCTGGTCTTGAAGTTTTCTTTGTTAGGAGTTTTTTTTTCCCATTATTATTACAAATTCAATCTCATTACTCATTATTAGTATACATCATTATATTGTTTATTTGAAATCTTTTTACTTTTTTACTGTAGATGTTTGTTGCTATACTTAGTACCGATTTTGCTGTATCCTAATTTAGTATGGGTTTTAATTTTCATTTATTTCAAGGAATTTTTAAAAATTTTCTTCTGAATTTATTTTTTGACCCAATGGTCATTCAGGAGCATGCTGTTTAATTTCTATGTAATTGTAATTTCCAGAGTTTCTCCTGTTATTGATTCTAGTTTTATTCTATTCTGGTCTGAGAATATAGTTAACATGATGTCAATTATTAAAGCTTTGTTGAAACTTGTTTTTCACCTAATAAATGGTCAATTCTGGAGATTGGAGGAAATATTCTGTGAATGTCCTTTATGTCCATTTGGTCTAAAGTTTGGTTAAATCCAATGTTTGTTTGTTAATTTTCTGTTTAGATGACCTGTTTAATTCTGGCAGTGGGGTTTTGGAGTCTACAACTGTCATGGCATTGGAGTCATTGAAGTCTATTTCTCCCTTTACATCATTTTTTTTAAGGCTGGTACTTGCTCTGACCTCCTGCTGCAGCCTCCTGAGTAGCTGGGACTGCAGGCCTGCACCACCATGCCCAGCTAATTTTTTTTTTTTTATGACATGGAGTCTTGCTCTGTTGACCAGGCTGGAGTACAGTGGCACTATCTCAGCTCACTGCAACCTCTGCCTCCTGGGTTCAAGCAATTCTCCTTCCGCAGCCTCCTGAGTAGCTGGGATTACAGGCACACACCACCATGCCCAGCTAATTTTTGTATTTTTAGTAGAAATGGGGTTTCACTATGTTTGTCAGGCAGGTCTTGAACTCCTGACCTTGTGATCTGCCCAGCTTGGTTTCCCAAAGTGCTGTGCCCAGTTAATATGTATGAATTTTGTAGAGACAGAGTTTCACCATGTTACCCAGACTGGTCTTGAACTCCTAGGCTAAAGGGATCCACCTGCTTCAGTCTCCCAAAGTGTTGGGATTATAGGTATGAGCCCCCACACTCAACCCACTCTTTTTAAATCTAATATTGCATTATGTATATAGGCCCTCTGGTATTGGATGTATATATATGTGTATATATATATTATATTTATATATAATACTATATATATATATATATATATATATATATATATATATAAAATTGGGAATTGTTAAATACCCTTATTGGATTGATACCTTTGTTATTATATAACTATTTAATTTATATTTAATATATAATTATTCAATATATATAATATATATTATATATATGTATATATGATTGGGAATTGTTAAATACCCTTATTGGATTGATACCTTTGTTATTATATAATTATTTCTTCGTCACTTTTTACTGTTTTAGAATTAAACTCTGTTTTATCTGTTATAACTTCTCCTGTGGAATTTTAGTTTCTCTTTTTATGGAATATCTTTTACTGTCCTTTAATTTTTGATGTATATGTGTATTTGCAGGTGAGATGAGTTTCTTGTAGCAGCATATAGTTATTTTTAAATCCATTCAGCCAGTCTACATTATTTAAGTGGAAAGTGTAATTTAGTTACATTCAAGGCTATTTTTGATATGTGAGGGCTTGTGTCATTTTATTAATTTATTTATGGTTGTTTTGTATATGTTTTGTTTTTTTCTTTTTCTTATTGTTTATGATTGTGATATGATGGTTTTATATAGTAGTAACATTTGAATCCTTTCTTTTCCTTATTTGAGTCTTTGGTCTACCAGTGGGTTTTGTATTTTAAAGTGGTTTTATAATGGTAGATATCCTCCTTTTATTTTTGCATGTTGGACTAACTTAAGCATTTCTTGTTGGGCCAGTCTAGTGGATGGTGAACTCTCTCAGCTGATACTTGTATGAGAAGTACTTTATTTCTCCTTTGTTTATGTAAGATAGCTTTGCTGGATATAACATTCTTGGTTAGGTGTTTTTTTTTTTTTCTTTCAGCACTTTTAGTATATCACCAGATTCCCTGGCCCATAAGATTTCCACTGAAAAATCTACCGTAAGTCTAAGTTCCCTTATAAGTGACTAGACATTTATCTTTTACTGTTTCATAACCTTTTTTTGTTTTGACTTTTGACAGCTTGACTATAATGTGACATGGAGAAAACCTTTTTGTTTGTGCTTGCTTGGGGATCTTGGAGCTTGCAAATCTAAATGTCTAAATCTCTTGCTAGATTTGGGAGTTTTTCAGCTATTATTTTGTTAAATAGGTTTTCTGTTCCTTTCATTTTCTCTTTGCCTTCTTGGACACCAAGATATCAACATTTGGTCACTTTGTGGTGTCCGATATGTCACATAGGCTCTATTTCTTATTCTTTATGCTTTATTTTTGTCTGAATAGATTATCTTTAAAAAACTTGTCAAGTTCTGAAATTCTTTCTTCTGCTTTATCTAGTCTTAAGTTTTTGAATGTATTTTTTCCCCTCACTGAATTCTTCAGTTTCAGGAGGATTTGTTTGATTCTTTTTGAGTATATCGAACTCTTTAGTAAGTTTATTATTCACATCTGAATTTTTTTTGAACTGTTAGTATAGCTTTTCTGCATTCTCTGGAAACTCAGTGACATTTTTAATGTCATTATTTTGAACTTTTTTTCTGGAGTTTCATAAACTTTTTTATTCGTATATTTTGTTAGATAATTATTGTGTTTCTTTAGAAGCATCATATTTCCTTGCTTTCTAATGTTTATTGTGTCCTTACATAATCCTTATCTGTACACCTGATGTAATACTTGATTCTGTCAATTTCTTGAATTTGCTTTTATACTGAAGGACTTTTTCCTAAAGATGTTTACATGGTATTTGTTGTGCATGGTAGTTTGGCCTTGATTCTTAGTATGTGCAGTAGGGTAGTCTCTATATGATTTATTTGGCTGGAAATAGCATCAGTCATATCTGTGATTTTCTCAGTGGCTTAGGGTATAGTCGTTAGTGGAGGCTCTGGTGAAGTTTTGCTGGACACAGGGACATCAGGCAGGCCAGTCTTTAGGTTGCAATGGTGGTGGCAATAGACTAAACCTGCCTGTAGTTGGGCTCTAGGACAACATATGCTGGCACTGGTGTTACTGGGTCCAAGCAGGCTTATTCTTGGACCTCCATGTGGCTTGCTTAGATGCTGGCAGTGGCAGTAGTGGTCTGGATCCTTAAGCCCCTAAGCAGTGGGTGTGGATTGGCAATGACAATTGCAGTCGTGAGACAATCCTCTGTCTCCCAACCAATCCATGTTGTTGATGGTAGCTGCGATGGGCTGGGATGCTCTGTACTTAGTCCCCTAGTTGGTGCATGCATGTGAGTGACAGCTATTATGGTAGTGGCAGGGTGTGTGGGCCTGTCCTCAGGCCCCAGGGAGGAATGTTCAGGTGTTAATAATGGTGAATGTTGTGAGGTGATCTTCAGGCCCCTAGATGGTATGCTCCATGGGGCAGGGTTGGGTGTTTGAAGCCTGGGTGTGTGGGCCTTTCCTCAGGCCTCCTAGTAGTGTGTGTAGGCACTTACTGTGGTAGGTAAGTACAATATGATTCCTGGGACTACAGCACAATGTGAGGGTGGTGATTGCAGTGGCTACACTGTGGTCCTGCTTCCAGGAAGGGCAAAGTTGATCTCAGTGGCAGCAGTTATATACAGGTGACTGGAGAGTATGTACTTCAGCCCCACATGGTGGCTATAAGTGGGGTAGCCTTTTCTCAGAGAACTTTTAAATGTGCTTTCACCTGAAGGCAGTGGGTTTGTTTCCAATGT
The DNA here is from genome assembly GCA_963573385.1 of Cacajao melanocephalus. Classification (NCBI taxonomy): domain Eukaryota; kingdom Metazoa; phylum Chordata; class Mammalia; order Primates; family Pitheciidae; genus Cacajao; species Cacajao melanocephalus. The sequence continues at coordinate 52,834 of CAUYLG010066950.1, forward strand.
CTTGTACTTTGGTCCTGGTGGCAATAGCCAGCAGCAATTCCCGCTGTGAATAGAGGATATCAGTGAGTCCCCAGAGATGTGGAGATGTAGTAGTTGTTGGAACCTAGGGCAGGACACAGTCTGATGAGGATTGGGCTCTCAAAATGGCACCTTGCTGTAGTTGCTTAGGGCTCAGGATAAGGGTGGGACCCCGCATGAGCTTCCTTTCTGAAATAATGTGGTCACACCATGACCATACAGTTCCCTATGTTAGTCTCAGAGCTCACATGGGTCAAGGGGCTCTCTCGTGCCTAGGATTGTAGGAGTCTCTGGTGGGAATGTGGATAGCTGTGAGTCACTCACTTACCCTTGCCCCAAATTGAGGACCTTTTCCAGGCTCCCAACCAATCCTGGTCGAACAGGCTGCCTCACTTCCATCTCCTTCTTTGACTTAGGTATTTCCTATCGCTTCTCTGTGAAATACCAATATTTTCTTTTAGATGATTTATCTGAACTGTAAGTATTTACTTCGTATTATGGTTCTTCTTTGTGGCTCTGATCAGCCATTTTGAAGTTCCTTTATAAGTGGTAAACAGTTAGAATGCAAAGTACTTGAAGGATACAATGGGGAACAAGTTGTAATATCTGCCCTTACATAAGATATAGGTAAGTAGCACAAGATTTACGCTATCCAAGATATATGCAATGGATATTTGTTGAATGGAAGTGATTGTAAACCAAGGCATATTTTCTTTCAATTTTCATGTATTTTTCATTATGCATGGCTGCATTCAACTAATCCACCTTTCAGTCATTATTTGGGGGTCATAGTCAAATTCTAGTCTACTAATATATTCATTTAAATTAAAAACTCATTTAAGGTCTCTTGATTGGATAACAAAAGAAAAACCTATTGATTTTAATTTAACTTTATTTTACTGTTTTAATTTGCAAAATAGTTCATAATTTTAACTTACATCTTTCTTATAAGATGAAATTAATAACCCAAGCCAAATGGAGATGAAAACGGATATAAGCCATATATATTTAATTGGACTAGAGTAAACAAATGAACCAGAGGGCTGCCCTATCCCACCAGATTACCAACAATTTTGATTCCAAATAAGGGTAATTAGCTATCCAAAATATTTTTGAGAAAATAACAGAAAAAGAGATAGGAATTATTAAAGCAGGCTGGCAAACAACAATATCAGCATGGATAACATTCCAGTCCTGTGAAAGATACGGAATAGTTTGTTTTTTTCTATACCTCAACCTCAAAAATTTCTTATGATTCCAGCACTAATCTACTTTAATAGTTTTTCTAGATCTGGCACTTACTAATTTAGTCATATTTCACATAAAGGTAGTTAAATTAGTGATTTTCAACCTGGTGTCCAGTGGATAATTTAGGAGATTTGCAATGCCCCAAAAGTCATATATACATGGTTTCAGATATATGTGTATATATTGTTATGAGGATATTGTCTGTTGCTTTTCTTCTATTTTCAAGTGAATCCATGATCATATCTAGTTAAGGAACACTGATTTACTTTCTTATTCTTGCCTTCATCAAGCTTCAATATTTGCACGAGTTCTTACTGTATGTTAAATCTGCAGACTATAACCAGATTGCCTGCATTCTAAATTCCTGATATAACATAATGCGCTATGTTACATTGGACATGTGCTTTAAGTATGTTAATTAGGGATAATAATATTACGTATCTCATAAGGTTATTAGAAATGTTAAGTGATTTAATGAAAGTAAAATGCCTACGTTAGTACCTGTAACAATGTATAATATAAGAATTAGAGTTGATGGGGCATGGTACCTCATGCTTGCAATCCTAGCACTTTGAAAAGTTGAGGAGGGCAGATCCGTTGAGGTCAGGTGTTTGAAACCCGCTTGGCCAACATAGTGAAACCCTGTCTCTACTAAAAATACAAAAACATCAACCAGGCTTGGTGGAGGGGGTGGGGGGTGCCCGTAATCCCAGCTACTTGGGAGGCTGAAGCAGGAGAATTGCTTGAACTCAGGAGGTGCAGTGAGCTTAGCTGAGATTGCGCCACTGCACTCCAGCCTGGGCAACAGAGCGAGACTCATTCTAACAACAACAACAACAAATTAGACTTATGCAAGGACTATGAAAAAGGAAAAAATAAGAAAATATTATGTAACAGTAAGTTTTATGTCATTATTACTCTAAAAGCTCATGATTCACTGTGCATTAAAGTGCTGTTTCCACACTGTGATCTCCAGAGCACTTTCACTTGGAATTGCTATAGATATTTAATAAAAACTGTTAAAAGAACAAATAAGCTTGAGAAATCCTGCATATTTTTCTTCCTGAAGATTCAGAATACATACCAGTTTCTTATGGCCTGTGAAGATTTCTTAAATAAACATGTTTACATTTTTTTAATCATATATTTTCCACCACAGAAACCTTTTGTGGAGTAAAGACCTATTATTTGCTCGTGGAGTTCCCAATATAAGTAACATAATCCCACTCAATGGTAGTTACTTCACTGCAGAAAATGAGATGGTGCCGAAGTCTACTTTATTCTTCAATTAGTGTAATATAAAGATGAACTTAGCCACAGTATATGATATAGCTATTTCCAAGCTTGATTGGGTCAATTGCAGAGTTCTTCATTCTTCGAATGCTGGGAAAAGTAGAACAGCCTCTCTCACACATACAAAATGCACACGCATACAAATTTCATGTGAAATTTTCTAAACTTGGAGTTCTGATCATAAATCATGTTGGAAAATAACAGAGTTAAAGCTAATTGGCTAGCAATGTCAACATTTTTATAGTTTATTGTATAATTGAGCTATAGAATCAGCCAGATATTACTTTCCAAAATCAGCATCAGAATATGTGGTTTAAATGGACAGTGTAATGTATTTTTCAGTTTTATCTTTGGGATATTTATATTCATTTTACATTTTTTCATCAAAAGTACATTTTGTAAGTGAGTCTTAGAGATGTATACATTAATACGAGGTGTATTATTCAAGATTTCTAGAAAACATACTACATTAGTTTCTTACAGCTTTCATAATAAATTGGCACAACTTGGTGGCTTGAAATGATAGAAATTATTATATTATAGTTATAAAAACTATATATATATATTTATTATATTACAGTTATAAAGGCTATAAATTCAAATTCAAAGTACCAGTAGGGCCATGCTGCTTTTAAAGGATCTGGGATGTAATCCCAGCACTTTGTGGGCAGATTACGAGGTCAAGAGATCGAGACCATCCTGGCAAACATGGTGAAACCCTGTCTCTACTAAAAATACAAAAAAATTAGCTGAGTGTGGTGGCATGCGCCTGTAGTCCCAGCTACTCAAGAGGCTGAGGCAGGAGAATTGCTTGAACCCAGGAGGCAGAGGTTGCAATGAGCCGAGGTCGCGCCACTGCCCTCCAGCCTTGCACCTGGTGACGGAGTGAGACTCTGTCTCAAAAAAAAAAAAAAAAAGATCTGAGAAAGATAATGTCAGTTTCTGCTTCATCTTTAAATGTTTTTTTTTTTTTTTTTTTTTTTTTCTGAGTAACTCTCTCTTCCTTCTCCCGTAAGAAAATGGTCATTGGATTTAGAGCCTACCCTAAATTCAGTATGCTTTTATCCCCAAATCCTTAATTAAATATGTCTCTAAAGATCCAATTTCAGCATACGGTCACACTCTGAAGCCAAAGTGGTCATTAAGTGAAGGTGGGGGGCAGTATTTAGCCAACTACAGTATCTCCTAACAAATATACCATTAATTTTTGTTATTTGGAGAGGCTATGTAAGACGGGCGGGCAATTAGAATTCTTATATAGTTAACATTATACAGTTAGTCTTTTATACAGTTAACATCGACATTGGTAAAATTTTTTAAAAGTAGAAGTTTAAACTGATCTTCTTTACATTACACTATGAAAGAATGCAGAACATAGGTAGGTACATGGGGTCAAAACTTCAGGGACCTATAGTTTCAGTTAAGTTGATAAAGCCTAAAATATAGCATATATGTAACACCACAATTCATGTACAATAAAAGGAAAGAGATTGTTTTGATAACAGCTTAAAACTTACAGAGATAATAAACTTTCAACACGTCAGGAAAAGCAAAAATGAAGCTAGAAGAAAAGTAAGAATTACAGTGATTGGGATTGCATTTGAAAACTTGGGAGACCTAACCTCCCTGCCATCCTTTAACTGAAAGGCTCAATACAGGCTCGCTTTTCTAAATTAACTTAAATGACAGGAAATAAAATTTGTTACATCGTTATAGATCCAAGAATTCTATAGCCAGTCATGACAAACATGAAGCTGGGAAACACCACGAACATTAATACAATCTGCATATTCACCATGGCAATCCAGAAAACAGATAATCTTCAGAACTCCTTATCTTACTCCTAGCCAGTAATTCTACACTTTATTTTATATTAGAATCAAAATGCTTTTTATTTTAAAAGTTATCTTATAAACAAATATTAATCAGCTTCTATTTTGAAAACATGTTCTATGTCTACAAATAAATGTGACATTAACCAAAATTTGAAGATGCTTTAAAAAGGAGCTTATTTCAAACACACTAAATAGTATGTTGAGCTTAAAGTATTAAACAGAGGCTGTATAGTAGGCAACAAGAATTGAGTCATGCTACAGAAAATGTTTAGAGTCATTTTCTACATATGAAATGCCTTAGTATTTGTGTTAGTCCATTTTTACACTACTATAAAGAAATGCCCTGTTCTGGGTAATTTATGAAGGTAAGAAATTTAACTTAGTCACACTTCTGCATTGCTGAGGAGACATCAGGAAACTTATGATCATGGTGGAAGGGGAAGCAGGCACTTTCTTCACAAGGTGACAGGAGAGACAGCATGTGCAAAAGAAAGCAGAGAATACTGCCTTCTAAAACCATCATATCTTGGAAGAAACCACCCTCATGATCCAATAACCTCCCACTAGATCTCTTCTTCAACACTGGGGGATTACAATTCAAGATGAGATTTGGGTGGAGACACAAAGCCTAACCATATCATTCTGCCGTTGGCCCCACCCAAATCTCATGTCCTCACATTTCGAAAGCAACTATGCCTTCCGAACAGTCCCCCAAAGTCTTACCTCATTTCAGCATTAAGTTCAAGTCCAAAGTCTTATCTGAGACAAAGCAAATTCCTCCTGCATAGGAGCGTGTAAAAGCAAGAACAAGTTAGTTTCTTCCAAGATAAAATAGGCATACAGGCATTGGATAAAAGCTCTCATTTCAAATGGGAGCACTTGGCCAAAACAAGGGGACTGCAGGTCCCATGCATGTCCAAAATCCAGTGGGCTGTCATTAAATCTTAAAGCTACAAAATAATATTTTTTGACTCCATGTCTCACATCCAGGGCAAGCTGATGCAAGAGAGGTAGGCTCCAATGGTCTTGGGTAGCTCCTTCACAGGCTTTGCAGGGTACAGCCTTCAGCCCCGGCTGCCTTCATGTCTGGCATTGAATGTCTGCAACTTTCTCAGGCACTCTGTGTAAGCTATCAAGTGGATCTTCTATTCTGGAATCTAGAGGATGGTGGCCAGCTTCTCACAGCTCCATTAGGCAGTGCTCCAGTGAGGACCCTGTGGGGACTCCAAACCCACATTTCCCTACTACACTGCCCTAGCATTATGAGGACTCTGCTTCTGCTGCACATCTCTGCCTGGACATTCAAGCATTTCCATACATCCTCTGATACCTAGGTAGAGGTTCCTAAATTTCAGTTCTTGTCTTCTGCACACCTACAGGCCCAACACCATGTGGAAGTTGCCAAGGCTTGGGGCTTGCACTGTCTGAAGCAACAGTCCAAGCTATACCTTGGCCTCTTTTAGCCATGGTTGGAGTCACTGGTATGAAGGGCACCAAGTCCCAAGGCTGTACACAGCAGAGGGGCCATGGACCTGGCCCAGGAAACCATTTTTTCCTCCTAGACTTCTGGGTGTGTGATAGGAGGGGCTGCCACAAAAGCCTCTGACATGTCCTAGAGACATTTTCCCCATTCTCTTGGTCATTAACATTTGACTCCTTGTTTCTTCTACAAATTTCTGAAGCTGGCTTGAATTTCTCACCAGAAAATAGGTTTTTCTTCTCTACCACATTGCCAGGCTACAATTTTTTGAAGATGTTTATCTTCTGGTTCCCTTTTAAATATAAGTTCCAATTTCAAATCATTTCTCTCACATTCAAAATTCCAGAGATTGCCAGAACAGAAGCAAAATGCCACTAGTCTTTGCCAAAACATAGTAAGAATCACCTTTATTCCAGTTGCCACGAAGTTCCTCATCTCCATCTGAGACCATCTCAGTCTGGACTTCCTTGTCCATAACAATAACAGCAGTTTGGTCAAAACCATTCAACAAGTCTCTAAGAAATTCTAAACTCCCACATCATCCTTTCTTTTTCTGAGCCCTCCAAACTGTTCAAACATCTGCCTGTTACTGAGTTCCAAAGTTGCTTCCACATTTTGTCTTATCTTTATAGCAGTACCTCACTCTCTGCAGTACCAATTTCCTGTATTAGTTCATTCTCACACTGCTATAAATAAATACCCAAGATGGGGTAATTTGTAAAAGAAAGAGGTTTAATTGACTCACAGTTCTGCATGGCTGCAGAGGCATCAGGAAATTTACAATCATGGGGAAGTCAAACAGGCATCTTCTTCACAAGTCAGCAGGAGAGAGAGTGTGTGCAAGAAAGAGTAGGGAAAACTGCCTTATAAAATCATCAAATCTCATGAGATCTCACTCACTGTCATGAGAAGAACACAGAGGAAACCACCCCCATGTTCCAATCATGTCCCACCATGTCTCTCCTTCAGTACCTGGGGATTTCAGTTCAAGTTGAGATTTAGGTGGAGACATGAAACCTAACCATATCAATATTCATGTTCAGAGTGCCATATTCACTAAACAGGTACGTATTATTTTATTTTGTATTAGTCAACATAGTAGTTTCTATTTGCCATTATGTTGAAATAACCAGAACTAGATATTCTCCTCTCACCATAAAGCTATGAATCATAAAAGTGGACCTTTACTAGAAATAGAACCTGCTAGTGACTTGATCCTGAACTTTCCAGGTTTCAAAACCATGGGAAACAAACATATGTTACTTGTAAGACACCCAGTCTATGATATTTTGTTATAGCAGCCTAAATGAACCAAGATACTCTCTTTCATAAAAACTTCATTTATTAAAATCAGAAAATTTAACAGTGAAACTACAGGCCATACTCTGAATATCCTATGCTTGGGAGATGCATGTTGCTATTATGATTTTTTAACAAGTTGTTATGTTAGAGCAATTAAGAATAGAAAATTAAAAATTATATATTTCATCCACTTATTTCTTTTCTAATACCCTTCTTTCTGTAGACCCAAGTTTCTGAACTATATCATATTCTTTCTGTGTAATGAACTTCTTTGCAAATCATGTCTACTGGGAACAAATTTCTGTAATTTTTGTTGTATAAGTCTTTATATGTTCTTTACGATTGAAGGACAATTTTGCAGTGTAGAGAATTAATTCTAGGATAATGGATTTTGTCTCTGAACTTTTTAAATATTTTACTCCATTATCTTATTCATTCCATGATTTCTAAGACATGTCAGATGTAATTTTTATCTTTTCTCTTCTATATGCAAGAAGTTGCCCACTATCCACCCTCTTGCTTTTTTTAGGATTAAAAAAATTGACTTTTTATAGTTTGAATATGATTAGCCTAGGTGTTTTTATGTTTGTTTGTTTTTAGACTTATCTTGCTTTGTGTTCTCTGAAGTTCCTGGATATGTAGCTAACTTTCAGATATTAATTTGGGAAAATTCTCAGTTATTAATGCTTTACATATTGCATCTATTCCTCACTCTCTTTCTTTTCCTTCTGGTATTCCATTATAAGTACATTTCACTTTTCTAGTTGTTCCACAGTTTTTGGATATTCTGTTCT
>CAUYLG010066951.1:0-55758 GCA_963573385.1 Cacajao melanocephalus
CTAGAGTACAGATTTAAGTTAATTTTATACATACATATCAGTTCGTACTGAAGTTAAATGTAAATGGGCTAAATGCCCCAGTCAAAAGAACACAGACTGGCAAATTCGATAGAGTCAAGACCCACAGGTGTGCTGTATTCATGAAACTCATCTCACATGCAAGGACACACATAGGCTCAAAATAAAGGGATGGAGGAATATTTATCAAGCAAACGGAGAGCAAAAAAAAAAGCAGGAGTTGCCGTCCTAGTCTCCAATAAAACAGACTTGAAACCAACAAAGATAAAAGAGACAAAGAAGGGCATTACATAATGGTAAAAAGATCAATGCAACAAGAAGAGTGAATGATTCTACACATATACACATCCAATACAGGAGCGCCCAGATACATAAATCAAGTTGTAAATGACCTACAAAGAGACGTAGACCCCACACAATAATAGTGGGAGACTTTAACACCCCACTGTCGATACTAGACATCAAAGAGACAGAAAATTGACAAGGATATCCAGGACTTGAACTCAGATCTGGACCAAGCAAACCTAATAGACATCTACAGAACTCTCCACCCCAAATCCACAGAATATACATTCTTTTCAGCACCACATCGCACTTACTCTAAAATTGACCACATATTGGAAGTAAATCACTTCTCAGCAAATGCAAAAGAACGGATATCATAGCAAACAGTCTCTCAGACCACAGTGCAATCAAATTAGAACTCAGGATTAAGAAACTCACTCAGAACCATGCAACTTCATGCAAACTGAACAACTGGCTTGAACAACTGGCTTCTGAATATCAACTGAATAAATAATGAAAGGAAGGTAGAAATAAAGATGTTCTTTGAAACGAATGAGAACAAAGACACACATACCACAATCTCTGGGACACATTTAAAGCAATGTCTAGAGGGAAATTTATAGTAATAAACGCCCACATAAGAAGCAAGGAAAGATTTAAAATCAACACCCTATCACCAAAATTGAAAGAGCTAGAGTATCAAGATAAAAAAAAACTCAAAAACTAGCAGAAAACAAGAAACAACTTAGATCAGAGCAGAACTGAATGAGATAAAGACACAAAAACTCTTCAAAAAAATCAATAAATCCAGGAGCTGGTTTCTTGAAAAGATCAACAAAATAGACAGACCACTAGCCAGATTAATAAAAAAGAAAAGACAGAAGACTCAAATAGATGCAATAAAAAATGATAAAGGGGATGTCACCACCACAAAAATACAAACTACCATCAAAGATTACTATAAACGACTCTCTGCACATAAACCAGTAAACCTGGAAGAAATTGATAAATTCCTGGACATTTACACTCTCCAAAGACTAAATCAGGAAGAAGATGAAACCCTAAACAGACCAATAACAAGGGCTGAAGTTGAGGAAGCAATTAATAGCCTACCAATCAAAAAAAGTCCAGGACCAGACAGGTTCATAGCCAAGTTCTACCAAACATACAAAAATGAGCAGGTACCATTCCTTCTGAAACTATTCCAAACAATTCAAAAAGAGGGAATCCTTCTCAAATCATTTTATGAGACCAACATCATCCTGATACCAAAAACGGGCAGAGACTCAATGAAAAAGGAAAACTTCAGGCCAATATCCATGATGAACATAGATGCAAAAATCTTAAATAAAAACTGGCAAAACAATTGCAACAACACATCAAAAAGCTTATCTATAACAAACAATTAGGCTTCATCCCAGGGATGCAAGGCTAGTTCAACATACACAAGTTTATAAATGTAATCCACCATATAAAGAGAACCAAAGACAAAATCCACATGATTATCTCAATAGATGCAGAGAACGCCTTTGACAAAATTCAACAGCCCTTTGTACTAAAAACATGCAATAAACTAGGTGTTGATGGAACGTATCCCAAAATAATAAAAGCTATTTGTGACGAACCCACAGCCAATATCATACTGAATGAAAAAAACTGGAAGCATTCCCTTTGAAATCTGGCACTAGGCAAGGATGCCCACTCTCACCACTTCTATTCAATATACTATTGGAAGTTCTAGCCAGAGTAATCAGGAAAGAAAATGAAATAAAGGGTATTCAATTAGGAAAGTAGGAAGTCAAATTGTTTCTATTTGCAGACAACATGATTATTTATTTAGAGGACCCCATCATCTCAGCCCAAAATCTCCTGAAACATAAGCAACTTCAGCAAAGTCTCAGGATAAAAACTCAATGTGCAGAAATCACAAGCATTCCTATACACCAAAAACAGAATTAAAGAGAGCAAAATCTAGAATGAACAGCTATTCAGAATTGCTACAAAGAGAATAAAATACCTAGGAATACAACTAACAAGGAATGTAAAGGACCTCTTCAAGGAGAACTACAAACCACTGATCAACGAAATAAGAGAGGACACAAACGGATGGAGAAACATTCGATGCTCATGGTTAGGAAGAATCAATATCATGAAAATGGCCACCCTGCCCAAAGTAATTTATAGGTTGAATGCTATTCCCATCAAGCTACCAATGACCTTCTTCACAGAACTGGAAAAAAACACCTTAAACTTCATGTGGAACCAAAAGAGAGACTGCATAGGCAAGACAATCCTAAGTAAAAAGAACAAAGCCAGAGGCATCACCCTACCTGACTTCAAACTATACTACAAGGCTACAGTAATCAAAACAGCATGGTACTAGTACCAAAACAGAGATATAGACCAATGGAACAGTACAGAGGCCCTGCAGGCAACACCATACATCTACAACCATCTGATCTTTGACAAACATGACAAAAACAAGCAATAGGGAAAGGATTCCCTGTTTAATAAATGGTGTTGGGAAAACTGGTCAGCCATGTGCAGAAAGCAGAAACTGGACCCCTTCCTGACACCTTACATTAAAATTAACTCAAGATGGATTAAAGACTTAAACATAAGGCCCAACACCATAAAAACTGTAGAAGAAAGCCTAGGCAAAACCATTCAGGACATAGGCATAACTGAGGACTTCGTGACTAAAACAACCAAAAGCATTGGCAACAAAAGCCAAAATAGACAAATAGGATCTAATTAAACTCCAGAGCTTCTGTACAACTAAGGAAACAATCGTTAGAGTGAACTGGCAGCCAACAGAATGGGAAAAAATTTTTGCAACTTACCCATCTGACAAAGCGCTAATATCCAGAATCTACAAGGAACTAAAACAAATTTACAAGAAAAAAACAAAGAAACCCATTGAAAAGTAGGCAAATGATATGAACAGACACTTTTCAAAAGAAGAAAAATATGAGGCCAACAAACACATGAAAAAATGCTGATCATCACCGGTCATTAGAGAAATGCAAATCAAAACCACATTGAGATATCATCTCAAGCCATAGAATGGCGATCATTAAAAAATCTGGGGATAGCAGATGCTGGAGAGGATGTGGAGAAATAGGAACACTTTTACACTGTTCGTGGGAGTGTAAATTAGTTCAAACATTGTGAAAGACAGTGTGGCAATTCCTCAAGGATCTAGAAATAGAAATTCCATTTGACCCAGCAATCCTATTACCAGATATATACCCAATTGATTATAAATAGTTCTATTATAATGACACATGCACATGTATGTTCATTGCAGCACTGTTTACAACAGCAAAGACCTGGAACTACCCAAAATGCCCATCAGTGATAGACTGGACAAGGAAAATGTGGCACATATACACCAAGGAATACCATGTAGCAATAAAAAATGATGAGTTCATGTCCTTTGTAGGGACATGGATGAATCTGGAAACCATCATTCTCAGCAAACTGACACAAGAACAGAACATCAAACACCACATATTCTCACTCATAAGTAGGTGTTGAACAATGAAAACACATGGACACAGGGAGGGGAGCATCACACACTAGGGTCTGTTTGGGTGGCTATGGGAGGGACAGTTGGGGGTAGGGAGGTTAAGGAGGGATAACATGGGGAGAAATGCCAAATATAGGTGACGGGAGTATGGAAGCAGCAAACCACCTTGCCATGTAAGTACCTATGCAACAACCCTTCATGATCTGCACACGTACCCAAGAACCTAAGGTACAATAAAAAAAAAATGTGATAACTGTGAAGAAATTTAGTAGCTGTGAAGAAACTTCTATATTTCTAAAGTGTTCATTTGAAATGATTAAAAAAGAAAAATGGCATGTTCTTCAGAAGGACACCAGGAATTAGAAATATGGAGACTTCCTTATACAATTATCTTTTCCTATTCTAAGCAAAAATAATAGAAGAATGCAGAAAAACATAGTAGTTGAATATGTCTTAAGCTCCTACTATGTCAAATTCTAGGCTCTTTGAGGGCAGGAATTATGTATTTTCATCTTAAGGTCCCCAGCATCAGAATGTCTGGCATTCAATATGCATTTAATAAAGTTTGATAACCCAACAAATTCATTAATAAAAGGTACTTTGTAGCCAGCAATGATGACTAAGACACTAAGACATGGTTAATGCTCTCAAAAAGCTTACAAATTAATAAGAAGAATCAGTTGTATATACCTTGTACTGAAATCTAAAATAAGTGCTATAATGAGGTAACAGAATAAGGACTATGAGAGTAGAAGGAGAGTAGTTAATTTTGACTTGGGATATCTTGGAAAGCCCCCTAAAAGAGACAGCACTTGAGCTGAGCATCAGTTCAGATTTTTATACAATTATTTTCACACTAGGAAGTTTTTGACCTGGCTACTTTAACCCAGCCATTTTGATGAGGCCTATAAAAACACCATTATACTTTCAGCTGTTTTATAAATTACCAAGTAATGTGTAAAACAGATAACCTTACCCCATTCCCAAGACTCGCCATAATGCTAGTCTTTACAAGAAGGAGATGTTCAGAGATGGAATGGGGATTTGGCATATTTATATTTTTCATTTACCAAGAATTGTGTGTTGACCACCCTTGGTCACCTCATAAATGACCAACAGTAATACTCAGTAAACTATCTTCTCATTCTGAGAATTTACATGTACCTTAATATACCCTTCAAACATTCTGATTTTTGTGTAAACATCAGAAATGTTGGAGAGAAAAGATATTTGAGCCACATTATGATCTCCTATTCTGAGATCCAGACTGTACACGAAATCTTCAGTTAAATATCTAACAGTAATCTCAGGTATTCCAGTAATACACATATGTTTAATATCATAATGCCCCTTTGATTGACGGTTTTCAAAAGCTTAATTGATACCTCCTTAGAAGTTAACATAGCTGGCTCAACAGATATGTATTTTTTTATTTTCTTTATTCCTAACTGTAAAAGTAAAACACACATCCATTTTTTTAAAGAAATAAATTAATACAGGATAAAGCAAAAGACTCTACTAAATAGTATTGGAGTTAGGTAGAATTGTGTATTACACACAAAAACTGAGAGGTTTAAAACAATAATAACCATTCCTAGTTGTAATAGTTGTATTGAAATGACAAAGTCAAAATGCCTTGCTTTAGATTTCTGACAGTAGGAGACGGTGGCTGAACTGGAAAACATGGGATATCAGAATAAAAGAGATTGATTAACTAAGAAGATTACCAGAATAAAAAGTGTGTCATCAAGGGGACTCCACTAATGTCAACAACTACAAAAAGATGCACAGTGGCTTTTAAGGGAGAAGTTGATACAAGCATTTCAATACCACGTGGAAGCAAGAGATAAAGCAACAAAGACAGAATTAAATAGTAACATAGAAATAGATGAGAAAGTTTTAAATTTGTACATATGTGTTTATATTTCTTTAAATCTTACTCTACATAATGTACCGTGGCATATCTAACAAAAAATAAAGATTAATATTATGATTTATTTTACCCAAAGTATAATATGCTAAATAGTCTCCACACTCAGCTAACATGAACTATACACAAAAATTTTTTTTGCTTATGATTTCTATGGTTTCATAGACTTGAAGTCAAGGGCCTCTGTCTTGGTTCTTTTGGCACTGAGCTCACTTTCCTGGCTAAAGATACAACATTATTAGCTGGATACTAGCAGAGTCACTTCCAGAGACACATTTCTTACTTTTTCTCTTCCTCAGATACTATGCTGATGAAGCATGGCTAGTGACACAGCTCAATTTCATTTGGGGTCCTTAGGAGACTGGCATGTTGCCACAGCTGCTAACCCTGTCGTGGAGGCTAATGTGTCACCTCATGTACAACAATAACATAGTAAAAATGACAGAACAGGAATTCCTCAAACCTTTTTATTTAACCCAGCATATTGACAGGCATGCAAAACTTGACTGGAGATGTAATTTTTTGCCTTCTTTCTACATTAACTTTTCTTCCTGATTTCAATTAGCCAAACTTGAATGGAGACATTACAGACAACTCAACCCCACCTCAGAGCTGTGCAGACAGCTCTTGCTGCCAAGTTGTCTATCACCAAGACAACTAGGCCAAAGTGCTTTGCTCTGGGTAAATACTTCATCAGGGCCAGTTGCAGAAGGAGCTTTTTGCAATGACCTCCCATCAGATCAAAATTCTTATTCTTAGCAATCCAAAATATGTTTTGAAAGTACGTGGGGTAGAAATAATAACCATTAATATTTTAAATAGTTATTTATGCTGATGAAAGGAGGCTTATTTCCAGAGATAGTCTCACATGCGGGCAAGTTGATTTGAGGGATCTAGAAAAGCTCTAGCCTCCCCAGTGTGTCTTAAGTTCCTCTGTTTGTGAGTCATTATTCTTTTTTCCTTCAAATTCATCATAACTTTCTTCCAAAACCTTTTAAGCCACAAATTACCATGAAGTGGTCATTGGTAATATAGCAATATTTCTGCCTCTAGTCTTTTTAAAACATTTTGAATAAGAGATGATAAAAGGTGAGACATTTATAATTCTCACCCTAAATGAAAAATGGAAGACATGGGTTAACTCTTTGCACACAGTGGCATTTAACAAAGTGATACTCTTTTAAGTTCAGTATATGCGAATGAGTCAAAAACAGAAAACGCTACTTTCAACAGATTCAAAGAAAGATTGTTTAAATCTCAGCAAAATATGCTGAGTTTTTATGTCCTTGGGGATCAGGCAGAGATGGCAAATCATTGTACTCCTCCCATCCAGGCTCTGTTAATGCTGATCCACCCTCAGGAGCAGCCCCTCACAGCTTTATTGCTGGCTTGTCTCCTTGGTGGCAGGTGTCTGCTAATCAAAGGCTTAAGAAGCTTGGAGTTTAGGAGTCAGCCCTGACTGGAAGGATAACTTTCCATTCAGCTTTGGGCAACAATATTGGAGCTTTATTTGAATGTTGTAATCAACTCTGTGCCAAGTGGGGCCCAACCTCTCCCTACACAGCCCCAGGAATCCAAAGAAAGAAGTGTTTTCAATTCTTTCAGGACATCTGCTCTTCTACACTGAAACCAAATAAAAACAGTCTGGGCCAATTATGCCTCTCCTACCCCCATCTATTGTGGAATCTACCTGGGAGAAACTCAGGAAAGTTGGTCTCAGGCCAGTGTTGGTCTTCAATGGAGGTAGAAAAATTATCTCACCTTCCCTCCATCGACTGTCTTGGACAGTAAAGAAAGAGCACCCACCTCAGGTATCTTATGGGGAGAGGAGCTGTG
Organism: Cacajao melanocephalus; assembly: GCA_963573385.1. NCBI lineage: Eukaryota > Metazoa > Chordata > Mammalia > Primates > Pitheciidae > Cacajao > Cacajao melanocephalus. The sequence continues at coordinate 7,602 of CAUYLG010066951.1, forward strand.
GAAGGCAGGGCAGAGCCTAAGATGATGTAGCTCAAATATCAAGAACTAAAAAATTCTAGCACCTGTGTTGGTATTTTCTGTGTGCTTACTATTTTATCATTAGCATTTCTCTTACCAAGTAGAATGAAAGGAAGAGTGAAAAGAGTTGCTTGGGAGTTGAAATGGCCAGAGATTGAATCTAGTACCACTGCTTACTATTAATAACTATAATATTACACAACGTACTCTACAGATCAAGGCTCTCATCCCACTTCTTTCATTTGAAAGCTATGTGACCTTGGCCAAATTTCTACCCCAACCTTGGTTTCCTCATCATAAAAATGAGGAGGTCTAACTAGAAGATCTCTATCAGCCTAGTAGTTTAAGCAACTTCCGGGATTGTGAATTTGGAAAACACCCAAATGGGTTCAGACACTTAAAAGTTATTGTCCACCCTATTCCCAACCACTATGCATCTCAACAAGGTTTGCCCATAGCTTCCCCAAGCCATTTCTCTTGGGGATATTTTGGAAAGGAGAAAGAGGAGTAGGCAATGCAAGACTATGTTCACAACAAAAGTCCAGGTAGTCATGCTCAAAGCAAGAATAACTCAAAACTGCAGGTTTCCAGGCCAGAAATGCCAGTTTATGAGCTGATAATAAGGTAAGCTTTTCCCTAAGAATTTTATGAAGCAAACTTTGCCATGTATCCAGGAGGAATCCCAGAGAACACAGCTCAAGACCATCACAGCCAGCACTCAGAGCTCAGGTAATGTATCCAAGCATGTTAAGGGAACAGCAAATGATCTAATGGAAGGGAATCAAGGAACATGAGGCTGGGAAAGTTCTTGAGGACAGATAGAAGAAAATACCTCCAAAATCCTAACAGGAGGTCACAAGGACAGAAAGTTCTTTGATGCTGTGGGGGTTATCAACTATGATCCAGAAGAAATGATTCCAAAGACCTGGATAAACCACAAACAAAGACTAAAATTAAGAGTCTTGAAAATCAGAATTCCTTAAGTACCTGAATGAACAAAAGGCTAAAATGTTATTTGTAAAATTTCAAGCACTGTCAGTTTAGTAGGGAAAGCAATTGGGAGAGTAGAATATGAGAGTGATGTACTAAAGAATCCATAGAACTCATTTTTTCCCTTAATGTAGAATCATCACCACTGAAAACTGTTGGAGGTAGAAATATAAAAGAGAATACGGTGAAAATGTAAATAATATGATGCTTACAATAGAAATACAGGCTATATCCATACTCAAAATATATTCTAGTAAGAACTTAGTAAAATAAGCCCAAATAAAAAAAACTATATCAAAAAAAGAACAAGACTAAACTCAAACTTAATGTTTTTGTATTCATGACACTAAATAAATAGATTCTAGTGAATTTTCCCTTTTTAACTAGCTGGTTGGTATTGTATAGATGCAGCCAGCATCTAATATGCTTTCAATTGTGCCCTCAGCCCTCAGGACCCTGGAGGTATGAAATCTCAGCCAACTTTGCAATTTAATCCAAAACCCAAAGCAGTTCAGATTTCAAGTAACCTGTTACCCTCTGCTAGCAAAACATCATTCGTGATTTGAAAAATACCATTTTTAATAACCTCCTCTCAGTTCTTTGGCAGGTCCCCAGCTTTACTTCAAAGTTGATTTTCCCCAGTGAGAGTATAGCTGGAAGAATCCAGGAGTACAGTGTGCCAAACTCCCACTACCCCAGGCTGTGAAGGCCCAGTGCTAGAGCAATGAAGAAGGCTGGAGTGGGAAAGCAGGCAGGGGAGTGGGCAAGAGGTAGATCACATGGAAATGGCCTCAGCTCAGACCTGCCCAGAGACAAAACAGTGCATCACCCTTAACAGTGAACAACTGGAGGAACAAAATTCAAAATTGGATTTTAGATTGTATCATTTATTGTAAAATAAATTCAATTTTTGAAAACATTACAATTTGGGCTACTTATTGAATACCATATTTCCTTCCTTGCAGTGAACCATGCTTCAGACATCATATAAACAGATGACAAGAAAAAAAATTATGAAGATAGACACTCGAGGCAAGGAAGGAGAACTTCATCTTTGGAGATTTAGGGTCTCTTAAGACAAGTGCAGAATGAACTCTCCTTTAACTTCAAAACAGTAGCCTTAAAGTCCTAAATTTGCTTTCACATTTTTTGCCCAGGACTAGTAAAGCTGGGGTTGCCAATAAAATGACCACTTTGCTCAAAATGTCTAATTTAAACTCCGTGTCTTAAAACAGCAGAATAGGATTTTGGCCAGAAAGTACTTTCTAGTACAAACACTAGTGCACTTTTACCAGGCAGGTAAAGCCCAAAATTATGTTGCTAATTAATTTTATATTTCCTCCAGCTACCTAGAACTAACTGAATTCCCCAACTGGGATTTTACCAAGAATTTAGATAATACCATTTGTGGACCATGCCAACAGCTGAGGTCACGCTTTCTGTCTAAAGGGAAAAAAAAAGAAAAAATAAATAGGGAAGGATTCGTGGAAAGTGCGTTTTAGGAGATTGGGACAGACAGGAGAGGAAAGAGACAAGAAGTAAAAATCTTTCTATAGCAACCAAGCCCAAACAGACACACACACACACACACACACACACACACACACACACATACACACACACACACACCCAAGAGGAGGGCTTGGAGGCTTTGAGTTTGTATGATTTGGAGTAAACATAAAGTAAAACAGTAAAAGCAATGATCACAGGGAATGTTAGAGAAGTGACAACTTGATCTCAAAGAAGTAACTTTACCCCCAAAAATGTAAAGAATATAAAAAGGAAAAAAACTTGATGTCTCGTATCATGGCTGATACAAATGCTCTCTGTAATGTGCATGCCAGGAATGTGAATCATCTGCTACTTGATTTAGGGTTCTGTAATTATAAGTAAAGTCTCTTTTTTTTCCAGCACAAATTCAGATTCCAAGGACTAAAAGGAAGCTCTAAAAGTCACAGAATCCTGAGCACTAGAGCTAGAAAAAAAAAAAAAAACCCTTAAATCTCCTCTAATCTAATTGTCCCATTGTAGAGATGAGAAAAAGGAGACCTCAAATGAGCAAGAAACATGGGCAAATGTCACACAGTAAGTTAGTGGCAGAGTGAAGACTAGAACCCAAATCTAGTGGGGTGGTTCCTAAATACCAATTCATAATAAAACTTTCACTTGTCCAAATGAAAAATGAGCAAAACAAAATCTATCTGGTGATTGCTTTGTAAAGTTAAAAGTTTTTAACTATTTTAATTTTGAGATTATGTCTTTTCTAATTTTTGATGTGAAAGTACCTCTTCTTATATGAAATGATGAAAATCACAGAGAGTAGCTGTTGTTTTATAATGTCCTTAATTTGCAAAATAATAAATTAGCAGCCCTATAAGACACTTTAATATTTTTTGGAAAATATTTGATGTGTGAAAACTAAGTCTTGTATCACTAGTCTAATCCAATCTCCTGCCATTAGGCAGAATATCACCACTCAACCCAATGTCTTTTCTGACCCTAAAAGTTTTTGTACCCACTGAATATGCCACTTAAAAGTGTAACATGGTAAACAATGCATTAGAAAAAGACTGGTTTGAGCCAGGTGCGGTTGCATGCACCTGTAGTCTCAGCTACTTGGAAGACTGAGGCAGGAGCATTGCTTGAGCCCATAGGTTCAAGAAACACACTGGTTTGGCTGGGATATGGACTGAAGGACAAACTTGAAAAGAAAAGAAGCACATGACAGAACATGGAGAAACAAACTGGCTTGTGTTCAATGCCTCATCCTATTTGTTGTTATGGTAACCAAATTACTGTAATATCCTAATTTAATAAGCAATAGCTCTTTCATTACCTATTTATATTGATCATTTGTGGCCTAATTCAAATTTTTATCATGAAGAAAAAAGCCACAGACACTCAATTTCTGTGAGGTAGGTACACTGTATAAAAGAAGCTTAGAGAGGTTAAGTGACTTGCCCAAGATCACATGGTTAATATGGGATTGAGCCAGGAATAAATCCTGCAACTTCATTCTAGATCTCATAATACTTCTTTGAGTCTACACGTTTATTCTGTATGAATGTTAACTCGGTTTCTGGTTACGACCCATCAGCTGGGCAATGATATTGTGGTATGTGTTATCTGTCTAGATGCTAGTGCTCAGCATCACAACTCTAGATGCCAGGCTGAAGAAATATCAGGCTCCAGGACCCAGAAGGATTACAAGATTACTGGGAGTATAAATGTCTCTGGCTCCTGGCCACTCACTGATGTGATTTGTGAAAGATAAGTGCCCCGACAGTCCTATTGCTGTAGCTATCTCTTGCTACCACTTCTATTAAGATGAACGCCAGAGGAGTGTACTTGTATATCAAAATGTATGCCTAGGCATCATCATTATCATAAAATTTTCAATGGTCTTTATTTAGACTACTTTGCTTATGGATTATCTAAGACAAATATTTCATCCTAGCCACCACCACCTTCCACCACTCAATCAAGATTCAATCTGATTATCTAAATGGATTTTAGCATCATCTTAAACTGAACAGAAATTTAAAGGTAAAGCAAATAATACTAACCCAAAACATCACATAACATGTTCTAAAGCCAAACCCAAATGCCTTTGGGATTCTGGCTGTTTGGGATAATCTCCATTTCTCTACCCCTTTAGGTGGGCAAGAATCATTTTAAAACAGATGGCAAAGACTCCCTTCTAGCTCCTGGTTAGTTGGTGGTTAGCAACTTTCAGGGCCCTGACTCATCAGAGCATTGGAAGGAACCACATAGTCACTTAGCTCTGGACCAACTAGAAACTGCCTTTATTCATAACAATAACATTTGAAAAAGAAACCAGTATCTCTATCTGAAGAGGCACAAGCCCAATATAGATCTTGGACCTGGCCCATCAATAGCTGTTTATCTCTCAGTCCCTTGAAAAATAAAACAAGGCTCAGGGCCTCTGGGGAAAACAGCTTCCCAGACTCACATGGGGAAAAGTTAATATGGTGATAATAAGCCACTTAAATGCCTGTCTGCCTGTGTTACAATAACATGCCCTTTGCATTCCTTCCAGCAGCTACCAAAGGCCATGTACTGTGGACAGTTTCACTTTGTGAGTACTTCTATCCCATTCCACACACTTATCCAAAGAAAACAGGTCATTTTTTATCTCTCTCAAACTTTTTAAAAATTTATTGAATTTTTTCTTTTCCTTTGTTAAGTTTTTGTTTTTGTTTTTCTTTCTCTTATGCTTTTAGTCTATTGGATTTTTTTCTTCTTATCCTTTTTAATGTTGGGTTTTTTGGCTTTGTTATTGTTGTTGATGATGATGCTTTCACCTTTCCTTCTCATTTTTCCATTTTTTCTTTTATTGTTATTGTTGTGTTTTTAGGATGGTTTCTTTTTCTGTTTACATGGATTTGCTTTAAATTTTTGTGTTTTGGGATTTGGGAGTTTGGAGTTTGGGGTTCTCTTTTTGTTTTGTTATTTTGTGTTTTGTGTGGGTTTTTTGTTTGTTTCTTTCTTGTTTAGCACTTTTACTTTTTATTTTCTATTTGTAAATTCTTTCTCTTGTTGCTTGCTTCTTTTTCTTTTCTGTATTTTTATTCTCCATGCTTTCTTTATTTTGAGTCTTAATTGTGTTTTTCTTGTTTTTTTTTTTTTTAGGGCTTTTGCTTAGCATTTTTAGATTTTTTTAGAATTTAAGACTTTTAAAAAGTTTTCCCTTTTTCTATGCTATTTCTTTAATTTTTAAAATCCCTTTTTCTCTCCTCCTTGTGTGTCATTTTTCACTTTTTGCCTTTTGTATTTTCATTTTTAAATAACATTTTTATTTTAGAATAGTTTTGGATTTACAGAAAAGTTGCAAAGACAGTACACCGGGTTTCCATATATTCAACACTCAGTTTCCCCTATTATTAACATCTTACATTAGTATGGTTAGTATGAGATTATTCTTTTTTTTTTTTTTTTTTTAGTTTTTACCCAATGCTCTTTTTCTGTTCCAGGATCTCATACAGGATACCATATTACATTTAGTTGTCATGTTGCCTTAGATTGCTCTCGGTTTGGAGAGCTTCTCAGACTTTCCTTGTTTTTGATGACCTTACCAGTTTTGAAGAGTACTAGTCAAGTGTTTTATAGAATGTCCTTACAATGGGATTTTTCCAATGGTTATCTCATAATTAGACTGAGGTAATGTGTTTTGGAGAGGAAAACTACAGAGGTGAAGTGTTTTTCTCATCACATTAAAACAAGAGTACATACTATCCACATGATTTATCACTACTGATGTTAACCTTATCACCTGGCTGAGGTGTGTTTGCCAAATTTCTTTACTATAAAGTTACTTTTCCCCCTTTGTATTATGTATTTTTTGGAATCAAGTCATTAAGTCTGGTCCATGCTTGATATGATAGAGATTAAGATCCATCTCCTGAAAGAGTGTCTATAACAATGATTTAGAAACCTGTACCACATTTTTTGCTGCTCCAATTGCTCCAGCTTTGAGATTGGGATTCTATTCAGGTTGGCTACTGTGATACTTTGACATGCCCTGTTCCTTATATTTTTTAACTCATTTGACTTTTGAAAATTATTTCTGTCTCTTCTTTTACATTTGTTCCCTATTCATTTCAATTTTTCTTCTATTTTCCTTCATCTTCTTTTCTCACCTTTATTAGTTTTTAATATTTTCTCCTTTCCTCCTTTTAATCCTTTAACCTTTCCGCCTATGCTTTTAAAATAATTTTCTCCTTTCCAACATTCTTTTTCTTCTTTCCTTTTTATATAATGTTTTCCTTATTAAAATTTTAAAATATATTCTACATAACTAGTATATTCTGCATACTTAGCAAAACAAAGTAAATATGCAAAAAAAAAATTGTGCTCTCATTCCCACCCTCTCAGCATGACTGTCAATTTTGTTGGTCACCTATTGGATTTCAAAGCACTCTTGTAAAGCTCTGTATTTCCTCCCAGGAATAACCAAAGGACCTTGTGTGGTGACTCCTGAGGGTCTGCTACCTTCCTTGACAACTCTGTTCTACCAATAGTCATAGTCATTACACTGAAAATTGGCTAGAATGCCAAAGTAGTAATCCAATATTTAATACCTTGCTTACAAAGAAATATCCACATTAAAATTACTTCCTCAGCAGGTGGAATCAAGATGGCTGACTAGAAGCAGTGGCTTTCAGAAGCTCCCTTCAAAACAAACCATAATAAGCATGTGAATCCTTCACCAGAAACCAAGGTATCCAAGTTCCCTCATCAAAGTTGACTAGAAGGCTGACATGACTTATGGAGAGAAGGCAGAATAATGTGGTACGGTGACCCACCTGAGAGCCACATTGGGAAAGGGAACTCCCTCCCCGCAGCCCAGGGAGGCAGTGAGGGAGCATGCTACCCAGCCAGGGAAACTGTGCTTTTTTCATGAAACTGTGCAACCCATGGATCCAAAGAACCTACTCACAAAACCATGCCACCGGGGCCTAACGTCCCAACTCCAGAACATGCAGATTCTTACAGACTCTCAGCTGGAATCTGCTAAAACCTCCTGAACTCCTGTAGGGTGGGGCTACCAGCACGAATTGTGACTGCCTGCTGTTGAAGCCTTTTGAGTTCTTTGGGGGAGGGGCAGCAGCCAGCACTAGGACTCCCAACTGCCTAACACACTAAGCTCCCTAGGCAGGGGAAGGGCGGCACCCATTTCTATAGCTCCAGGCTGCACTTCTCCCCTGCTGGAGCCAGGGAGGGTGGAATGTTTGGTCCCAAGACTTGTCCCCACAGTTCAATGCACTGGCTGTGACAGTCTGCAATCAGAGTGCCTCTTCAGGCCTAAATCTGATCCATCCTTCCTCATTGGGTGGGGCTTCCCTGCAAGATCTCCAATAACTCCAGTCAGAGGCTCAGGGACAGAATTAGGATCTCCCTTGTCCTGAGCCCCTAAGGGAGGGGTGGCTGCAGTCTCTGTGGACCAGCAGACAGAATCCAGGCAGCCTAGATGAGAGAGTTACCCCCCAGCAAAGCACACACTCTCCACCAAGGGACAAAGTGCTTTATTAAATGGGTCCTGCTCCCCATGCCACCAAACTAGGTAAGACCCTCCAACAGGGGTTGTCAGATATCCTATACCAGAGCAGTCCTACAGCATCAAGTTGGTGCTCCTCAAGGTCAGAGGTCCCAGAAGAAGGAGCAGGCACACATCTTTGCTGTTCTCCAGCCTCCTTGAGTGACATCTCCAGGCACAGGAGCGAATCAGATGAATAGGGCCAGAAGTGAACCCCCAGCAAACTGCAGCAGCCCTACAGAAGAGAGACTTGACTATTGAAAAAAAAAAACAAATAAGCAGAAAGCTACAGCAATATAGCATTATCAACAACAACAAAAAGGCTCCCCCAAAACCCCATCCAAGGGCCAGTAGCCTCAAAGACCAAAAATAGAAAAACTCACAAAGATGAGAAAGAATCAATGAAAAAATGCTGAAAATCCAAAAGGACAAAGTGCCTCTTCTCTCCAAATGATTGCAAAGTCTTTCCATCAAGGGCACAGAACTGGATGGAGAATCAGGTGGACAAATTAAAGTAGGTTTCAGAAGATGGGCAATAAAAAACTACACTGAGATAAATGAGCATGTTCTAAGCCAACGCAAATAAGCTAAGAACCTTGATAAAAGGTTAGAAGAATTGCTAGCTAGAATAACCAGTTTAGAAAGGAATATAAACGACCTCATGAAGCTGAAAAACACAGCGTGAGAACTGTGTGAAGCATATACAAGTATCAACAGCCAAACTGACCAAGTGGAAGAAATGAATCAGAGTTTGAAGACCACCTTACTGATATAAGACATGCAGACAAGAGTAGAGAAAAAAAGAATGAAAAGGAATGAACAAAGCCTCCAAGAATTATGGGACTTCATAAAAGGATTGAACCTATGATTTGTCAGAATACCAGAAGGAGATGAGGAGAATGGAAATAAGCTAGAAAACACACTCAGGATATTATCTAGGAGAACCTCTCCAGCCTATCCAGATGGACCAACATACAAATTCAGGAAATACAGAGAACACCATTAAGATACTCCACAAGAAGATCAACCCCAAGACACAATCATCAGATTCTCCGAGGTCAAAATGAAGGAAAAACTGTTACAGGTAGCCAGACAGAAAGGCCAGGTTACCTACAAAGGGAAGCCCATCAGACTAACAGCACACTTCTCAGCAGAAACTCTACAATCCAGAAGAGATTGGGGGCCAATATTCAACATTCGTACATAAAAGAATTTTCACCTCAGAATTCTATATCCAGCCAAACTAAGCTTCAGTGGTGAAGGAGAAATAAAATCCTTTTCGGACAAGCAAATGCTGAGGAATTTTGTTACCACCATGCCTACCCTGCAAGAGCTCTTTAAGAAGCACTAAATATGGAGAGAAAAAAACTGATACAGCCACGGAAAGACACATCAAAATATAAAGACCAATGACGCTATGAAGAAATTACATCAAGTAGTGTGCAAAATAGCCAAATAGCATCATGAGGACAGGATAAAATACACACATAACAGTATTAACCTTAAATAAATGGGCTAAATGCCCCAACTAATAAACATAGACTGGAACATTGGATAAGGAGTAAAGACCCATTGGTGTGCAGTACTCGGGAGACCCATCTCACATACAAAGACACACACAGTCTCAAAATAAAGGGATGGAGGAAAATTTACCAAGCAAATGGAAACATAAAAAAGCAGGGGTTGCAATCCTAGTCTCTGACAAAACAGACTTTAAACCAACAAAGAACAAAAATGAGAAAGAAAAGCATTACATAATGGTAAAGAGAATAATTCAAAAAGAGCCAATTATTCTAAATATATATGCACCCAAAACAGGAGCACCTAGACTCATAAAACAAGTTCTTGGAGACCTACAAAGAGACTTTGACTCCAAGAGTATAATAGAGATGTTAACACCCCATTGTCAGTGTTGGACATATCAAAAAGACAGAAAAGTAACAAATACTTCAGAATTTGAACTCGGCTCTGGATCAAGTGGACCTACTAGACGTTTACTCTCTACCCCAAATAAAGAGACTATATACTCTTTTCAGTGCCACATGGCACTTATTATAAAATCCACCACATAATTGGAAGTAAAATACTCCTTAGCAAATGCAAAAGAACTGAAATCATAACCATCTGTCAGACCACAGTGCAATCAGATTAGAACTTGGGATTAAGAAACTCATTTAAAACCATACAATTTAGTGGAAATTGAACAATCTGCTCCTGAATGACTCCTGGGTAAATAATGAAATTAAGGTAGAAATTAAGAAGTTATTTGAAACCAATGAGAACAAAGAGTCAATGTACCAGAATCTCTGGGACACAGCTAAATCAGTGTTAAGAGGGAAATTTATAGCACCAAATGGCCACATCAGGCATGGGATTGCTGGGTCAAATGGTATTTCTGGCCCTAGATCCTTGAGGAATCACCACACTGTCTACCACAATGTTTGAACTAATTTACACTCCCACCAACAGTGTAAAAGTATTCCTGTTTCTCCACATTCTCTCCAGCATCTGTTGTTTCCTGACTTTTTAATGATCATGGCATAAATGTCTTCTTTTGAGAAGTGTCTGTTCATATCCTTCACCCACTTTTTGATGAGGTTTTTTTTTCTTGTACTTTTGTTAAGTTTCTTGCAGATTCTGTATATTAGCCCTCTGTCAGATGGAAAAATTGCAAAAATTTTCTCTCATTCTGTAGGTTGCCTGTTCACTCTGATGATAGTTTCTTTTGCTGCGTGGAAGCTTTTTAGTTTAATTAGATTCCATTTGTCAATTGTGGCTTTTGTTGCGATTGCTTTTGATGTTTTAGTAACGAAGTCTTTGACCATGCCTGTGCCCTGAATGGTATTGCCTAGGATTTTTTCTAGGCTTTTTATGGTTTTAGGTTTTATGTTTAAGTCTTTAATCCATCTTGAGTTAATTCTTGTATAAGGTGTAAGGAAGGGGCTAGTTTCTGTTTTTTGCATATGGCTAGCCAGTTTTCCCAGCACCATTTATTAAATAGGCAATCCTTTCTTCATTGCTTGTTTCTGTCAGGTTTGTAAAATATCAGATGGTTGTAGATGTGTGGTGTTATTTCTGAGGCCTCTGTTTTGTTACATTAATCTCTATATCTGTTTTGGTGCCAGTACCATGCTTTTTTGGTAACCATAGCCTTGTAGTATACTTTGAAATTAGGTAGTGTGATGCCTCCAGCTTCGTTAATTTTGCTTAGGATTGCCTTGGGTATACAAGCCCCCCCTCCTTTTTTTTGGTTCCCTATGAAATTTAAAGTGTTTTTTTCAATTATGTGAAGAAAGTCAATGATGAATTGATGGTAATAGCATTGAATCTATAAATTACTTTGAGCAGTATGGCCATTTTCACATTATTGATTCTTCCTGTCCATGAGCATGGAATGTTTTTCCATTTGTTTGTATCCTCTCTTATTTCCTTGAGTAGTCGTTTGTTGTTCTCTTTGAACAGGTTCTTTACATCCCTTGTAAGTTGTCTTTCTACGTAATTTATTCTCTTTGTAGCAATTGTGAATGGGAGTTCACTCATGATTTGGCTCACTGTTCGTCTAATATTGGTGTGTAGGAATCCTTGTGATTTTTGGAATCCTTACCTGATGGCCCTGGCCAGGACTTCCAATACTATGTTGAATAGGAGTGGTGAGACAGGACATCATTTTCTTGTGCCTAATTTCAGAGGGAATGCCTTTACCTTTTGCCCATTCAGTATGGGTTTGTCATAAATAGCTCTGTCTTCTGCTAGCTTTTGAATTTGTTTGCTCTTTCTTCTCTAGTTCTTTTAACTGTGTTGCTATGGTGTCAATTTTAGATCTTTCTAGCTTTCTGTTGTGTTCATTTAGTGATATAAATTTCCCTCTTAACACTGCTTTAGCTGTGACCCAGAGATTCTGGCACGTTGTCTCTTGTTTCTCATTGGTTTCAAAGAAGTTCTTTATTTCTGCCTTAATTTTGTTATTTACTGAGTAGTTATTTAGGAGCAGGTTGTTCAGTTCCTACGTAGTTGTGCAGTTTTGAGTGCATTTCTTAATCCTGAGTTCTAATTTGATTGCACTGTGGTCTGAGAGACTGGTTGTTATGATTTTTGTTTCTTCACATTTGCTGAGGAGTATTTTACTTCCAATTATGTGGTCAACTTTAGAATAAGTGTGATGTGGTGCTTAGAAGAATGTATATTCTGTGGTTTTGGGGTGAAGAGTTCTGTAGATGTCTATTAGGTCCACTTGGTTCAGATCTGAGTTCAAGTCCTGGATATCCGTGTTTTCTGTCTCGATGTCTAGTATTGACAGTGGGGTGTTAAAGTCTCCCACTATTATTGTGTGGGAGTCTAAGTCACTTTGTAGGTCATTAAGAACTTACTTTATGTATCTGGGTGCTCCTGTATGGGTGCATATATATTTAGGATAGGTAGCTCTTCTTGTTGCATTGATCCCTTTACCATTATGTAATGCCCTTCTTTGTCTCTTTTGATCTTTTTTGGTTTAAAGTTTGTTGTATTAGAGACTAAGATTGCAACCCCTGCTTTTTTCTGCTTTCTATTTGCTCGGTAAGTATTCCTCAATACCTTTATTTTGAGTCTATGTGTGTCTTTGCACATGAGATGTGTCTCCTGAATACAGCAAACTGATGGGTCTTGACTCTATCCAATTTGCCAGTCTGTGTCTTTTAATTGGGGCATTTAGCCCATTCACATTTAAGATTGATATTTTTACTTGTGAATTTGATCCCATCATCATGATGAAAACTAGTTATTTTGCATATTAGTTGATGCAGATTCTAAATAGTGTCAATGGTCTGTGTATTTTGGTGTGATTTTGCAGTTGCTGGTACTGGTTTTTCCTTTCCATATTTAGCGCTTCCTTCAGTAGCTCTTGTAAGGCAGGTCTGGGGGTGATAAAAATCCCTCAGTATTTGCTTGTCTGTAAAGAATTTTATTTTCCCTTCTCTTATGAAGGTTAGTTTGGTTGTGATATGAAATTCTAGGTTGAAAATTCTTTTCCTTAAGAATGTTGAATATTGGCTCCCACTCTCTTCTGGCTTGTAGGGTTTCTGCAGAGAGATCCACTGTTAGTCTGATGGGCTTCCCTTTGTAGGTAACCTAACCTTTCTCTCTGGCTGCCCTCAACATTTTTTCCTTTGTTTCAACCTTGGAGAATCTGATGGTTATGTGTCTTGGGGTTGGTATTCTTGAAAAGTATCTTAGTGGTGTTCTCTGTATTTCCTGAATTTGACTGTTGGCCTGCCTTGCTAAGTTGGGGAAGTTCTCATGGATAATATCCTTAAGTGTGTTTTCCATCTTGGTTTCATTCTCCCCATCACTTTCAGGTACACCAGTCAATCATAGGTTTGGCCTTTTCACGTAATCTCATATTTCTTGGAGGCTTTGTTCATTCCTTTTCATTATTTTTTCTCTAATCTTGTCTTCCTGCTTTAAATTGTTAAGTCGATCTTCAATCTCTGATATCCTTCCCTCTACTTGATCAATTCAGCTACTGATACTTGTATATGTTTCACGAAGTTCTTGTGCTGTGTTTTTCAGCTCCATCAGGTCATTTATGTTCTCTAAACTGGTTAATCTAGTTAGCAGTTCCTGTAACCTTTTATCAAGGTTCTTAGGTTGCTTGCCTTGGGTTTTAGCTCAGAGGAGTTTGTTATCACCCACCTTCTGAAGCCTACTTCTATAAATTCATCAAACTCATTCTCTGTCCCGTTTTGTGTCCTTACTAGAAAGGAGTTGTGATCATTTGAAGGCGAAGAGGCATTTTCTGGTTTGGGGAATTTTTAGCATTTTCATGCTGGTTTTTCCTCAGCTTCGTGGATTTACCTACCTTTGCTCTTTGATGCTGATGACCTTTGGATAGGGTTTTTGCATGGAGATCCTTTTTGTTGATGTTGATGTTATTGCTTTCTGTTAATTTTCCTTCTAACTGTTAGGCCCCTCTTTTGGAGGCCTGCTGGAGTTTGCTGGAGGTCTACTCCAGACCCTGTTTGCCTGGGTATCACCAGTGGAGGCAGCAGAACAGAAAAGACTGCTACCTGCTCCTTCCTCTAGAAGCTTCCTCCCAGAGGGGCACCTGCCTGATGCCAGCGGGAGCTCTCCTGTATGAGGTATCTGTCAACCCTTACTGGGAGGTGTCTTCCAGTCAGGAGGCACAGTGGTCAGGGCCCACTTGAGGAGGCAGTCTGTACATTAGCAGAGCTCAAGCATTGTGCTGAGAGATCTCTTCAGAGCCAGCAGGCAGGAATGTTTAAGTCTGCTGAAGCTGCGCCCACAGCCGCAACTTCCCCTAGTTGCTCTCTCCAAGGGAGATGGGATTTTTATCTATAAGCCCTTGACTGGGTCTGTTGCCTTTCTTTGAGATCCTTGCTCAGTAAGGAGGACTCTGGAGAGGTAGTCTGGCCACAGCTGCTTTGCCACACTGTAGTGAGTTCCGCCCAGTTTGAACTTCCCAGCCTTTATAACACTGTTGAGGGACAATCGTCTACTCAACTCTCAGTAATGGTGGATGCCCCTCCTTCCATCAAGCTCAATCATCCCAGGTCAAGTTCAGACTGCTGTGCTGGCAGAGAGAATTTCAAGTCAGTGGTTCTTAGCTTGCTGGGCTCTGTGGGAGCGGGACTCACTGAGCAAGACCACTTGGCTCCCTGGTTTCAGCCCACTTTCTGGTAAAGTGAATGGTTCTGTCTCACTGGGGTTCCAGGTGCCACTGGTGAAGGGGGGAACCTACTGCTACTGCAACTAGCTCAGCTTCTGCCCAAACAGCTGCCCAGTTTTGTCGTTGAAACCCAGAGCCCTGGTGGTGTAGGCACATGAGGTGATCTCCTGGTCTGTGGGTTGCAAAAACCATGGGAAAAGCATAGTACCTTGGCTTGGGGAGGGAGGTCCCCCACCCCTCACACTTTCCAGGTGAGGCAATGACCCACACTGCTTCTGCTCACTCTCCGTGGTCTGCACCCACTGCCTAACCAGTTCCAGTGTGATGAACCAGGTACCTCAGTTGGAAATGCAGAAGTCACCCTCTTTCTGATTTGGTCTCCCTGGGAGCTGCAGACTGGAGCTGTTCTTATTTGGCTATCTTGCCAGATCTCCCTTAAATTTCATACGGAATCAAAGAAGTTTCCATATAGCCAAGACAATCCTAAGCAAAAAGAAAAAAGCTGAAGGCATCATACTACCTAACTTCAAACTATACTACAAGGCTACAGTAACCAAAGAAGCATAGTGCTGGTACCAAAAAAGACATACAGACCAATGGAGCAGAACACAGACCTCAGAAATAACACCACACTTCTACAAACATCTGATCTTCAACAAACCTGACAAAAACAAGCAATGGGTGAAAGAATCTCCTATTCAGTAAATGATGCTGGGAAAACTGGCTAGCCATATGCAGAAAACAGAAACTGGACACCTTCCTTACACCTTATAGAAAAATTAACTCAAGATGGATTAAAGACTTAAAGGTAAAACCCAAAACCATAAAACCCTAGAAAAAAATCTAGGCAATATTATACAGGATGTGACAAAAGCAATTGCAACAATAGCTAAAATTGACAAATGAGACAAATGGGATTGAATTAAAGAAAACAGTTTCTGCACAGCAAAAGAAACTAGCATCAGAGTGAACAGGCAACCTATAGAATGAAAGAAAATTTTTGCAATCTACCCATCTGACAAAGGTCTAATATCCAGAATTTACAAAGAACTTCAATGTATTTACAAGAAAAAAAAACATCAAAAAGTAGGCAAACGATATGAACAGACACTTCTCAAAAGAAGATATTTACACAGCCAATAAACCTGAAAAAAGCTCAACATCACTGATCATCAAAGAAATGCAAATCAAAACCACAATGATATACCATCTCATGCCAGTCAGAATGGCAATTATTAAAAAGTTAGGAAACAATAGATTCTGACGAAGCTGCGGAGAAATAAGAACACTTTTATACTGTTGGTGACATTGTAAATTAGTTCAAACATTGTGAAAGACAGTGTGGCGATTCCTCAAGGATTTAGAATAAGAAATACCATTTGACCCAGCAATCCCATTACTGAGTATATACGCAAAGGAATATAAATCATTCTACTGTAAAGACACATGGACATGTATGTTTATTGCAGCACTATTTACAATAGCAAAGACATGGAACCAAATGAAATGCCCATCAATGATAGACTAGATAAAGAAAATGTGGTACATAAACACCATGGAATACTATGCAGCCATAAAAAAATGATGAGTTCGTGTCCTTTGTAGGGACATGGATGAACCTGGAAACCATCATTCTCAGCAAACTGACACAAGAAAGAATAGTGTGCGCATGCATGCATGTGTGTGTTCCAATTTTCCAAGTAGGGGATCTCTTCTAAGCCATCCTAAGTTGGAATAGTGCTACAGGTCCAGGACTTTGACCTTAGAGAGCAGAACTATTCTTCCTGTATTTTGCTTCCCACTATGTAGCACTCAATGTTTGATATTGATACTGGAGACCATGTGATTTTATCTTCCTTTAATATGATATTAATTTTCACCAGGAAAAATACAGTGGTTATCGGGCACTTAAGGTAATAAAAAGGACAATGTTTTACCTTAGGGAAAAGCATAAGGATTTAATTTTCCCAAAATTCTCAATCTGATTCTGAGGTCAACAACAACTAGTTTTGGGACAGTACAAATACATAAGGTGAAGAAACTCTCAGCCAGGGACCTGGAGCCAGAAGAACCCATTCAAGAGCATGGTGGATGCAAATGGCCCACGTGTTGGAAACCTTTACAACAATGTGGCTGTGATGTACACAGTAGCCAGACCAAGCAAGCCTGCTTTAGCAGATAACCCCAAAAGTGCAAAGATAATATTGAGATATGGAGGACTGTCAAGGAAGCCTCCACAAGAATGATGGGGTTTTGTTTTGTTGATCTGTTTCTTACTTAGGGCAGGGGAAGAACAGTTGTTTATAAGGGTGGATGGATGTGAGGGACATTATGAAGTCCTCCACCCAAATATCAGCCTCTTTGAGACTAGACATTTCACTGTTAATGTTAACAATCCATTTTTTTTGGTTTAAGCAATGTAAATTTTCTGGGTTCACCCTGGGGAAAAAAAGAAGTATATTCAACCCTTGACACAATAAATCCTAAGGAAGGTAGAGGAGGAGGGCCAGTAGAGGGAGGTTTTCCTTTGGAATGTGAAATATATCCCTCAAGTGAACCAAAGACTTATAGAGCAGAAGGTGACCTTAGAGATTTTTTAATTCACCTTGAAACTTAACTATAATAAACAGTTCCCTCAGACAAACAGAAAGGAGGGGAAGAGTTTGAGCTGAGAATAGAGAGAGGCTCTAGACTGTGTGGGAAGGTTGAACCAGGAACATAATTTCACTTTTAGGAGGACTGCCATATGACCTTGAAGGGAAGAGGCAAGATGGCATTGACAGAGGTGAAGGAGCACAGGCAAAACTAAGCTAGTGCATGTAGCATAAGTGTGTAGAAGTCTAATATTAAAATAGAATTCGCAATGAATTCCAAGGGTACAGAAAATTTTTTTCAAAAGCCATACTTCTACATGATGGTTTTCTTTGCTTTAAGTCGCTCAGGCTAATTGGAATGGAAGTTACGGTTAAAGCAAACACTCACTAGAACTCAAACCTAGTTATAATCTCCATTCAAAATAAAAGTAGATAGGAATGGTTGCAAATGTCTGCTTGTTTCTTTATTTGGAATATAAAAAGTATAGAATGTACACTATTGAGGTTGTTATGGACATATTTGCAATGTTATACTATTTGGAATATAAAATTGAGAATGCACACTTTTGAGGTTTGTTATGGGCCTATTTGGAATGTTACAGGATGCAATAAAACTTCTCAGAAAACATGGCAAAAATTGTAGCAGCAAGCTTCACTCTTGTTAAGTTTCTTTCCTCTATCTAAAGTCCTGTCATAAGTCCAGGAGTGAGACAGTATTATTTAGGGGAAAATAGGAAGATGGGGAAATGGAGTTTTCAAAAGATTATTTGGAAATTTGTCCTTTTTACTATTTGTTTTGAGTTTTTTTTGTTTCCAATTTTGAAAGGGAAATGCATGCCCATGGTAAACAATTCTAATATATTCAAAAGGCCATATACAGTTTGAAAGTCAGTTAACTTTGCTAGAAGAAAACACTGTTAAAAGTTGCTTGCATTACCATCCAGACATAATCGACATTTACAAACACACACACACAATTATAATTTTGGATCTTATAAAACCTTTGTGAAGGCTTCTCTATCTGTCAGATTTGCTTCAGAACAACACCTGATTCCCATGGCACGGTCTTTACCATGTGGCCAAAATAATCTTCAAAGATTCAGCCAGGTCACCAATCTACCTCTAAGTTACATGACCAGATGCCAAGCCATAGTAGGTAGGGGTAAGCAGGAGAGATCCTGGGAATTGTAACAATGTGTCATTCTCTTAGGAAAATGAGGATATTAGTACCTACCTCACAGGATTATTTTAAGCACTGAAAGAAATAATATTAATAAAGTGCTTACAACAGTGCCTGGCATAAAGTGCCATATAAGTGTTAGCTGTTGTCATCATCACTATTATTGCTATTATTGTGAAAGAGGACAGCTTAGGGCTTCCTGAAGCTATTCCCTATTTTCTCTGGTTTTTGTTTTTTTTTTCACAGGTGCCTCCAAAGGTGGGAGTTGCTCTCACTACTCTTCCTCTGGAATATTTTCCCCATCAGGATCTAAACTGTGGAGCCAATTGGTAACCAAAATCATACCTCAAAAGCTCTCCTAGACACATGGAAAACTTGGCTTCTCTGCTTGATGTTCATCTCAAAGCATCAGTGATAAACTATTTTATATGTTATTACTCACTACTGTTCTTGTAAAGACCATGGAAATACATGGACAGACCACCGGCTCATCACACTTTCTGGAGAATTACTCAGCCCAGACGTGCTGTTTTCATCTCCTTTGTGTGATTCGGTTCCTCTTCATTCCTACACCTCTCACCACTTCTGAGGAGTTGCATGTTTCCAGCTAGCCACAGACATTGTACTGCCTTATCATCCTGCCTACATCTGCATGCAGCTGGTGCCACTAGGACAGGTTGAACTACATATTCACAGGTTTAACTCCCTAAGCAGCCTAAGTTGGCCATCTCATTCCCTTCGAAGCTCTTAGAGAAAGGGAAGCCAAGCTCACAGATATGCAGTACATCTTCTCTCACCTGTCTCTTTATCTGGGAGGGTAGGTGAATGACAACTAAGACAACTAGCATTTCCCTACCATGTAGTCTCATCACTGACATCTCTTTACTTCCAGGTTTCTCCCAAACATAAATTGAACATTTGACTCCTGATGCAAATCTTTGTACCATCTCAGAGGGCCTTTCATGGGGATTAACCAGAAAGCCTCACTTGTTTGATTCAACTCCAGTGACCTTTTCTACACTTCATTTATCCACACCCATGGCCCATGCAGGGTCTTTTCATCACCCAAAACTGCTCTACTTCTAAAATATTAAATTTGTATATCCTGCTCTTTGGTTACTTTTATTTTCCAGTAAGGGCTTTGACTTCCTAGCCTACACTACTCCTATTCTATAGTCTCTTGGTTTCTGCTAGTTTATCACTCCAGACTAACGATTTTTTCTGACTTGCCTGGGCTCTATAATTTATTATTTCAACCATTTTCTTTTCTCTAGTTTTAACTTGCCACATTTTGACCTGGTACCACCTGAAACTTTATGGTTTCCTGCTTCAGGAGAGTTACTGGTGCCACATGATAACTTCTTCAAGGGTTTCTAGCCAACTTTCTCTTCCATCTCCCGCTATATGCTCAGACATCTCTTTTCATCAATCACTGTCTTAAATTCGAATCTTCACTCCTTCCCTATCTAATGGTTCTTTGTCCTCCACACAACAATATGCTCAAACCTCTCATAATTTAAGGAACAGTCCCTCCACCTTACCTCTTTCTCTGTTTGTTGCCCTCTGTCTCATTTTCTTTCTAAGCAAGGTTTTTAAAAGAATAGTTCACTTTCACTGTCTTCACTTACTCTTTCCATTCTCACCCCTCAACATGCTGAAATCTGGTTTTGTTTCTGGGGCAGATCCTCTCCTACCCCTGTTTGTACCTTTGTCATAAAATGTGTCACTCTACTGTAATCACCATTAGGCCTAAGTACCTCAAAATGTGGGACCTTGAATAACTTACCTATGTAGTCCCAGAACCTAGCACAGTGCTTGATTGATAGGAGGTGCTCAATAAATGAATAATGTCACAAACACTTATTACGAACCAAGCACTGTAAATGGGTCTGTTAGAATCCACAACACTTGGACTTGAATTCATCACAAAATCCTATATTTAAGCACCCTTTTCTCACAGAACCTTTCTCTCCTTTGTGAATGTCAAGTCAATATATTTAATTAAGCAACACAACCCAAGGCCTGTGCTGTGCCTTTACTCATAACAGTCATTCAACACTTTTTGAATGAATGCTTGATAGAACTCAGCAGACCCAAAAGGACTAATTGTGAAGAGCTGCTGTAGGAAATGGCCAGAGAGAGGCCTGTTCTGAAATCTAGTTCCTAACAGAGACCTTTTCGGGCTTTCAGAATCATTCCTGAGCAGTTCTATAGAAATACATTCATTTGCATCTCTATCCCAACATGGCTGATAGTTTTTGGTAACCCTGTTTACAACCTCTCCATTTCCTTTGTCTTCAATTTTCCTCCTTTTTCTCCAGGCTTTCACCCTACACCTATTAGACAGGTGTAAAAATCTCTCCTGGTCACAAATAAAGAAATATCTAAATTAGAAACCTTCTCTGGAACCCAAAGTCCCACATTACCTAATATCCTTCCTTTCTCCACTAAGAATAGTCTGAACTTTCTAGTCCCATTTCCTTCTTCACATTGGTTCCCACACCAAGTAATCAGAAAGGCTAAGATATGAATTAGAATGGTAAGGGAAGGGTTTCATGGACAATAAGGGCACAGGACACAGGAGAAATTTTGTGATTAAAGTGCAGACTATGGAAATGTATTGGAGAGGTATTGGGTTTTTCTATTTTGTTTTTCATCTGTTTTATAATATTATTTTTTGGAAGGTAACACATGTATGTGCTACATAATTCAAAAAGTACAAAGTGAAAGTAACTGCTCTTCCCAATCCTACCAAGTTCCCTTTTCTAGAGGCAATCACTTTTAAAGGTTTCCTATGTATCCTCCAAAAAATGCATCTATAAATATTTACATATATAGAGTTCCTATACAATATGGTAGAAGATAATAAGAAGTGTAGTGTGAACTGATAAGCACAGAAGAGGTTTTGAAGAATTAGGGAATATTAGCTTCCCTCCAACATACTCTTCCTCTTAAGTCTCCACGTCCATTAATAGCCTTTCCAATCTCCCAAGCTGGCCCAGGCTCAAAGCCTCTGAACATTGGTAGGAAACCTGTTACTAAACAGAGTCCAAATGGTTTTCTGTAGATCACAATTAAGCTGATTATCATTATCTCCACACCTGCCACTGCTATTTTCAATTTTATTTTTTAAAAAAATATATAAGTCACATGCATCTATTCCTCACCACTTTCACTTCCCCACCCTCCTTTAGGCCCTCATGACTTCTTATCTTCAAAATTGGAATAATTTCCTTCTTCACAAGGTTGTTAGGTACGTTTGGCAAAATTAAATAAGAGCTGTAACAATTAGCAGGCTCATCAAATATTTGTTCCTTTCTCCTCTCTCCAATATCTCCCAGCCACCCCACCACCCCATCAATCTTAATCCATTCCCTATATTACATACTTGGTTCATCAAAACTATGTTGAATTCTTGAATTTTTTCTGTATTTATCCTGTATTGATCCCAAGATCAGAGCATCAGAATATGACAATTTATCTAAACTCTGAGGAAAGGCACTAGAAAATTCCAAATATAGCTATCCCAAAGGAAAACCACTCTCAGTACCTCTTAAAGGCATTGACTTTATAGTCTAGGGTAATATCATTAACATTTAAAAGGTAAAAAGTTATGATCTACTCTGCATTCTTCTAGAAAAACCCTACCTATTCTTCATAACTCAGTTTGAATGTGACCTTCTTCTTGAAGTCTTCCAAGATTCTGCCCACGTTAACTCTTTTCACCGAAGTGTTAATGAATCTTACCTTTTTCTGCATTATCAAAAGTGGGGGAAAGGGAGGGAGGAGAGGGGAGAGAAAGGAAGACATGGGATGGGGAGAGAGAGAGTGGTACCTAAATCCTTGTTCTGACAAAACCCATTGTTCCACCTCCTAAAATATGCCCAATTGAGTAAGGTCAAAGTTATGGTTACCAAGCAGCAGGTAAGGCTATCCCCTAGATGTCCTAGTTCCTGATTAAAAATTAAAGACATATAAAGTAAAATATGCTTTACTCTTGAATAAACTTATTTACTTTCAGGTTGATTTATTTTTGTGTGTATGATTTGGCATATGTTAATTTCTACAGTCTATATCATAATCTGATTCATTTCAATTAAATCATGAACATTTTCTCATGTCATTAACTTTTCTTTAAAAAATTTTTTTTTTTTGGAAATGGAGTTTTGCTCTTGTCGCCCAGGCTGAAGTACAATGGTGTAATCTCAGCTCACTGCAATCTCTGCCTCACACGTTCAAACAACTCTCCTGCCTCAGCCTCCCAAGTAACTGGGATTACAGATGTACACCACCACTTCTGGCTACTTTTTGTATTTTAGTAGAGACAGGTTTTCACCATGATTGCCAGGCTGGTGTTGAACTCCTGACCTCAGGTGATCCACCCACCTTGGCCTCCCAAGGTGCTGGGATTACAGAAGTGAGCCACCGCACCTGGCTAAAACATTTTTTTAATAGTTTAAGTCTCATCTTGTTTCCATCCGTAATATATTTGTTCTCCTATTTGGGGGCATTTTCCTTTTTATTCCCATTTTTGTTTTAAAAATAATGTTACATTGAAGGTATGTAGATCTTTATCTTAATCTCCATTTCCTCAGAAGACATTCTTAGAAGTTGAATTTCTGAGTCATAAAATATTAACATGTTTAGAGATGTTGATAGATAACATCAAACTACGACCAAAAATGATGTACCAGTCTAATCCACTGGCACCATACAAGAATGACCACTGTACTCTCACCAGCATAGACTATTATCTTTTCTATTTTTTCTAATTTGATAGGTGACAAAAATGACATGCCATTATTACTTCAATTTTATTTTCTTGAGTACTAGTAAAATGAGTTTTTCTTTTCTTTTTTTTTTTTTTTTTTTGAGATGGAGTTTCACTTTGTCACCCAAGCTGAAGTGCAGTGACACAATCACAGCTCACTGCAACCCCCACCTCCCGGGTTCAAATGATTCTCCCTGCCTCAACCTTCTGAGCAGCTGGATTAAAGACACCCGCCATCACACCTGGCTAATTTTTTTATTTTTAGTAGAGGTGGGGTTTTGCCACATTGCCAGGCTGGTCTCAAACCCCTGAACTTAGAAGACCCACCCGCCTTGGCCTCCCAAAGTGCTGAAATTACAGGCATGAGACACCACGCCCAGACAAGAGTTTTTCAATAATGTCAATATACATGGTTTGTTTTTCCTGTTCTATTAATTACCTATACATCTCCTTCACCCATTTTTATTGAGATCTTCCTGTTTTTCTTACCAATAACATTATTTTGATATAATCAGCATATTAGGTAATAATTATTATATGCAATTATTTCTTATTATTCACAGTTGCTATGTTTTATAAAGTCACTACAAACACTGAATTAATGAATTTTGAATCACTGTTCCTGGAGAGACACAGAGTTAGGCTACTGTGAGCCTCTGGTCACATTTTCATCAACCCATCAAAACACAACCTTTGTTTATGTGTGTTTCTGTTTAGAGACATCTTATTTAAGCCATACACAGAAACACAAATATTGCATGTTCTCACTCATGTGGAAGCTAAAAGAAATAACTCATGGAGATACAGTGTAGAATAATAGTCAGCAGAGGCTGGGAAGGGCAGTGGGAAGTTGGGGGATAGAGAGGGGTTGGTTAATGAGTACAAAAATATAGTACAAAAGGAATAAATTCTAGTGTTCATTAGCACAATAGGGTGACTATGGTTAACAATAATTTATTGTATATTTCAAAATGACTAAAACAGTGAAATTGGAATGTTCCTAACATAAAGAAATAATAAATTCTTGAGGATAAGGATTCCCCAATTATCCTGATTTGATCATTACATATCAAATGCTTATATAAAAACATCACATGTACCCCATAAATACCTACAACTATTATGCCATCAATGCTCACGGTTTTATATACTTCCTCCTTGGCCATTGATTCTCAAATCTGTGTATCCAAATGGGATCAGCCTTCCCTAGATCTCTCCAAGTGGATTTCCCACAGGAACCTCAAACTCTACTTGACTGAAATCAAACTATTATTCCCATTTTCACAAATGAAGAACCCGGGCTCCATGAAATTAAAGAATTTCCCCTAGGTCCCAGTAAAGAAAGTAAACCCAATCTGTCTGACTCTGAAGCTTATGCTCTTTCCATTTTTATTATTCTGGCTTTTATAATATTAGGGAGAAAAAAAAAAACAGAACATTACATATATCACTTGTAGCTCTGAAACAGAGTAACAAGTTTCACTGGGGAATTGATCCTTCCTGAAAAACATATCTGCTCTAAGAAGCTTGAATTCTAAATTGTCTAGATTACATTTAAAAAAAATAAATCCTTGGAAAATCTGGGGCAAAATTATTAAGTGGAAGAAGTTGGAGAAGTCCCTTCCACTCTCTGGATCACATTTTCCCTGATATTTAAAAAAGATCTCTTCATTCTCTTACAGCTGTGCCATTACAAGACTCTATGGAAGACAGAGTTCTGTATAAGGTACAGACATTATGAATAAATGGTCATGCCATTCAGCCTGTGTAATACCTCAGCTGCATTCCAACACCATCCTCCAGGACACGCTGGACTAAAGGCTGATCATATATCTTCATGATATTCTCATCTACTCCAGGCACCCAGCCCAGCATGACGCACTTGTCCACACAGCCCTGACTCACCTCTGGCAATACCAGCTCTTTATTCAACTGGAGAAGTAATCAGGTAAAAGTGGAAATTCTATGACATATTTCCCCACAGAGGGTTCTGATATGTATCCCACAAAGTCACTTGCTAGCTGCATGACCTTGGGCAAGTCACTTAATCTCTCTGAGTCTCAGTTTTCTCATCTGCAAAAGAGAGACTAATAAAACATAATTCACCTGATAGTTGTAACAATTAAGAAATAATGTGTGTAACAGCCTCAGGCATATTCTAGGTACTTAATAAATATTTTCCTACAATGTCATTCTTTAATGGGCCACGCCAGTGTTTCCTTGGATTCACTAGTTATTACCAAGGTATACCCTATACATTTTTTGATCATCACCCCCCATATCAACCAAAGAGCACTTGGCCAGGTGTGGTGGCATGCGTCTGTAGTCCCAGCTACTCAGGAGGCTGAGGCAGGATGGTAGCTTGAGCCCAGGAGTTCAAGGCTGCACTGAGCTATAATTACACCACCACTGCACTCGAGCCTGGGCAACAGAGCAAGATCTTAAAAACAAACAAACAAGCAAAAAACTGAAGAAATGCCACTCGTGGTCATTCTTAATCTGCTGAACTGTAACAATTCAGGCTGCATTTGGGTTTTTATAACAAACTTAAAGTCATAACACGTAGTCAGCCAGCATCTGCTTAAATGCTTCTTGTGAAAGGGAACTCAGTCCCTTCTAACACAACCCATTTCATCTTCAATCAGCTCTGCTGTAACTTTCACCCAGTAATCTTAATTATGTCTCTTGGAGTCAAACCTTACAAATAAAATTTTCTTTTATTTTATGTATGTGGGTATATATATATATATATATACATATATATATGTGTGTGTATATATATATATATACCTATATATGTGTGTGTGTGTGTATATATATATGTATATATATATACCCTCCCTTTACAGCTCTTTCTTAACACTTGATGAGTATACTGCTCTTGCATCTCCATCCAAGGCATTAAATACAATGTTGAAACCAAGACAGAGTCAGATACAGAGCCCTACAACCCACCACCAAGGATTTATCTTTGCAATAGTGAAGCACAATTTTCTCCTACCTCAGTATACCTAAGAGCCCTTTCCACCATCAATTTACATTAATTACAATAGCTCACAAAACACCAGATACCCAAGGAGGGGCAGGACTCCTTAGAGGAAAACTAAAATGAGGGGAAAAGCCTAGGTAGTTTGGAAAAACCTTTATCCAAGTGATTCTGATAAATCTCTCTGAGAATATGCCCTCATCTCTTGCACTTTTTAAGAATTCCTATGCCAGGGAGACATAAAATCAATAATTAGCACCTTTTGTAAATGGTTTCTTCATCTGTATCTTGGAGCTAATAATATACAGCTCCTAGGGCTGTTATGAGGATTAAATGATTAATACATATAAAGTACTTAGCATGATGCCTGACATGTAATAGGTGCTCAATATAAGTAGTACTTTAAAAAAATGTTCAGACTCCAACTAAAGGAATAATATTCCAGCTTGTGTTTCCTCCATCTTGTTCATCAGGGTGTCATAAAAATAAAAATTTTTGTCATGTTACTTTCTGCAATCATTACCTCCCTGCATCTATTTGTTAAGTGATCATATCAAAAAAGACCACGTTTCCCAGCCCACAAATCTGAGTACAGAACACAGCCCCTGAGGGGCTATAATAGCCACAAATATATTAACATTTAATTTTTTCAAGCTGAGGCTCTACTGTATTGTCTGACTCCCATCCCCCCCCATCTATGAGTGGCATAATCAAGACCTCCACATTCTTGAATGCCCACGTCATTGCCCTTCCTGTTGCAACTTTACCTGATCCTGCTGTTTTCAGTAATGGTAACAGAATCCAGGTAAGGTAATCCAGATTTGCCTTGCAATAAGTTAATTCTAAGATGTGTTGTGGCTGCAGGACAGATTGTGATACTCCACCCTGTTCATACCTATATCTCTCTGTTCACACTCATATCATGATATCCCCACTTCCCAACCCCCACCTTGGGTCACTGTGCTGCACACCACATCTTAGGACATCTAGTGGCCAAAAGTGGAGGCTGAAGTAGGACAAGAACTGAATCTGGAACCAGTGAGATCTATGAGTTTGTAACATTGGAAAATATTGTATGTTATGGCTTTCAAGTGACATGTTAATAACAATCAACATATTATTATAAAACTAAAAATTTCCCACATCTGTATGGTGCTTTGTGGTTTATAAAATATTTCAATGACCACTTTTTCCTTGCCTCCTCAGAACAGCTAAGTAGCTTCATTTGAGGGGAACACTGCTGAAAAATTTGAATTATCTTCATCAAACTTAAATATGTATTATTCCTCTGCACATACACAAAAATTATCTGTCACACAATCTAGTTTGATCAAAAAAAGTTAAATAACAGCTACTTTGCACCAAAAGGCATGAAACGCTAAACTTTTTACCTTTTAGGACAGACAGTATTAACTTTATATTACAGGTAAGGAAAGCAAGTCTCTGTGAGGTTAGATAATTTGCTCAAAGTCCACATCAGCAAATAGTAGAACTAGGAGTCAAAGCCTGGCTTATCTCACTCCAAATCTTCTGCTTTATTTTCTACCTCAGCACTTGAAACTGTCATTCAACTGCCTTCATTAAAATGGCTGACATCCTCACTGTCAAGAAACAGCAGTGGCTAACTGAAGCCATCGTCCTAAAAGACATCTTTCAACTCACAGGTGCCTAAGCCAAGCTCTTTTACAAAAGAATAAGTTTCCTTTCCAGGCAACTAAGTTTCTATGTCATGCTAAGAAACCATTCTTTTTAACCTTAAAGTTATATAGCCATAGAGCCTCATGCATCTGCAGAAAAAAATGTTGACAGATATTGCACCAAACAGAGCTCTAATCCCTCCTTCAGTCTTGCAGCATTATGTCGGTCATTACCAAAGCATCTGGCCTGCCCAGTGTCCCACTGAAGCGATTTTGCACAAATTAGAAATGTTGCAATCTATGAAAATTCATTCTTCATTCTCCATGTTTGTCGGCCCTTACCCTTCACATTACAATCCCAAAAAAGGACAGAAAGGCAACCACATGGGAGAAATTCAGATAACATAGGCCAATTTCTACCTCAGCCCACAAACAACAAGGAAATAGCCAGTCTTGCAGATGAGAGATTAGATACTGTTCTAAGCCTACCACTTTCTCCTACACAGCTCTCTAAAAAATCACAAGGTATACGCCTCAACTCAATTCTAATTAGCTGACTCATTCACTTCATGCCTTACCTGTTATAATTAGCTCTTTTCTTCAAGATTTACCAATCCCTCCTTCTACCCTAAATAGCATCCCTAAACAGCTACACAGCATTATGACCTTCCACAGTTAAAAGGATGGGAAAGTTGTCATTCACAGTTTGGTATTCCATTAACTTTGGCCTGAGGTGAGACCAGACACAAAGAAAGCCTTCAGGGGCTGACACAGAGCCATGAATCACTGGAGCCACATACAACTTAGTCTCAGCTTCAGTCAGACAAGGCTACTGAATGCTGTGAGGTCACATACTGCTTCTCAGACAAACCAAGGCAGAGCCCAAAACTCTGCATTACCTCCTCAAAACGACCTCTAACCTCTCAAAAATGAGAGCCCAACTTTAAATGCAACTAGCCTCAACCATCCTTGGCCCCTGTATTTTCCTGTCTACTTATTTTATCTGTTTTCTATCCTGGTTCTCAGCTCAGTTTCAACTTCTGTTAAGTACCTGATTCCTTGCTTTAGCTTGAATCAGCATAGTCTTCAGCCATCTTCCTGAGTTTACCGACCACAGGCTTGAGATCTGCAGAACTGGTTTAAAATGGTCAAAATAGATTTGAACTGACCAGAACTGATTTTCCTTGCCAAAAAAGATTTGAATAGATCAAGATCAACTTCTGACCATTTTAAACCCATTTGGGCCAGTTTTACGTTACTAATGCAAGAGTAAGCCACTGAGGGGATCACGATGAATCAGGAATGAGATGAAGCTGCTTCAATCTGCTTAGAAGACTAGTGGGGAGACAAAAAGGACCTGATGCTAAGGACCATACCATTTGTGGTCGTGGTGCTGGGGGCAGGAGGGGATGAGAAAAGTAATAGTCCAAGAAGTAGGATCAAACTACTGTGGACCCTGGGGGAGGGGCTAAAATAAACTGACTCTCAAAGACGCAGGATCAAGTCACTGGCATGACACAGGAGAAGGAAAAATGCTGATGCTGTCCAGACAGGAACAAACCACTGAGATGCATAGGGAGCTGAATGGGGATGCTTTTCTATAAGGTGCCATCAAACCACTCTGGGAGAAGGAAGGAAAAGAAGAGGGAACAGTAATATTGTAAAGGGTCTAGTAGTATGTAAGACAGGGTTAGACCACTGTGGAGGATTGATGGAAAAGGGATGCTGTTCTAAGAAGTAGGACCAAACCACTGTGGAAGAGAGGGGAGCAAAAAGAAGCTGAATTTTTTTAAAGCAAATTTAAATTCCTTATAGGAGAGTAAACAAGAATATGGTGTTCTGTAAGACAGAATCAAATCCTGTTTTTATATTTAATAAAAGATGTTTATATATTGCTTCATTTGCTCTTTACTCTGCCATGATGGTTGCGTCAAACCATGTTCCCACAAAGGCCTCCGCAGTAATTCTCAGCTGCCCCTAATGGTTGCTAGGCAACAGTGCAGCAGCTGCTGGATAAACGTTGCCCTTTTGACATTAACCCCTGGGTTTCTGGGAGGGAAATAAGATGTACACAAATAAAAAAAAAGCGGGTAACAAAGTGAGATGATATCAAATGCTAGGTGGGGAGAAGTGGAAGAGAAATTCACAGACCTTTGAAAATAAAAGGGAGACAGTAAAGTAATTGGAGAATGATGGCTATGTGGAAGAAGTAATACTTTGACAAAAGTACAGTTGTATAGACTTAGAAAACATCAAGTCCAGTTCTACATAAGACTTTTGAGTCCTCCTATGACATCCCTAACCAGTGGTACTTGAATACTTTCTGTGAAAAATTAGTAGTTGGAACTTTCTGAACAACCTATTCCATTTTCCTATAACTCTGGTCGTTTTTTTTTATTTTGAGCCCCAAATCTCTTCCCTATGGATTTCACCTGGAAGTCTGAATCCTGTCTTCTAGCACAGGGGTTGGAAAGCTTGGGCTTGCAGGCCATACTCAACTCACTGCCTAGTTTTGTACAGAGCATGAGCTAACAATGGTTTTTACATTTTATAATCGTTGAAAATTTTTTTTTAAATAACATTTTGTGACATATGAAAAATTATATGAAATTGAAATTTCAGTCCATGAATAAGGTTTTGTTGGAACACAGTCATGCTCATTCATTTACATGTTATCTATGGCTGCTTTCTTGCTACCACAGCAGAGTTAAGTAGCACTAGTTGAGTGGTAGTAGAAAGTATGGCTCTCAAAGCCCAAATTATTCTACTATGTGGCCCTTTTCAGAGTAAGTTTGCTGACCACAGATTTAAAGCAATAAAATAGCAGTTTTCAACAGGACTCTGCTTAAGTAAGAATGTAATGGGGATAGTAGATATGAAAGAGAGTTAAGAGACCTCACAGAGAATGCCAAATTCTCAAAGGGAGGAAGGAGACTTGGCCAAGGTCCTCCAAGACCTTGAATAACTTCAAGTCATTTCCCATGGATTCCAAGGGATAAAGAAGAGATTTTGTTTGTGTGAAGAGAGGGGAGTCTCTAAGAATAAAGAACAGCTGGAAGTGAAGGTTTTGGTTAGATTGTGAAAGGCCTTAAGCACAAAATACATTTTCTTGGCCATCCTGAAAGCAGGAGAAGAGCCATTGAGTTTCAGGTTGGGATAAGGTCAATTGACAGGGTAAAAGCAGGATCTGATGAAGATGATTCATGCTTCCAGATATCATTCTAGTTTTATCACGGCTCTACATAAGTTGCACTGGTTTGAGAAGTTCGGGACATTCTGGTCACTCAGGTTCAAAACCATCTCAATACAGCTACTGTAGTCTGAACACCTGATTGGAGGCCAGGCTTCTACCATAAACGAAATATGTATGTTGGGTCAATTTCAAAGGATTTCTACTTTATAAGGCATAAAAGATGTAATAAGAACATCTTGTCAAATCTTTCTCTGATTCCTACTCATTTTCAGGACTCATCTCAACCATACCTCCCCCAGGGCTCTTGCCCTCCTCTGAACTCCTTCAGCACTTCATTGTACCACTCATATTAGGAAGGGTCCTAACTATACCCTTCCTCATACTGGAAGTATCTTTTTGTGAAAATGGCCTGTTTCCCCAGAAAAACCTTGAGACCTCAGAGGAAAAGGATTATAACTGAGACTTTTCTGTGTTCCTATGGGATATGGCTAGTTGGGAAGGATATTTATCCAATGATTTAGTAGTCTCTCAGTGTGGGGAGGCCCACACTTAGGGAACCTCAGGCACTTTGGAAGCTGTGCCTGCTCTTGTTACATATTCACCTTTCTATACTAAGTAGTCTGTGAAGAGGTGAGGTCCAGTGATGTATCCCAGCCAGGCTTGGGCTACAATGACCACACAAAGAGCATACTGCTCTTTCTGGCACTAATACCACATAGTCCCTGGCTCCATCATTCCCACTTTCATAGGCTCAGGGATGAATGTCCTGGTCAGAAAGACAAAGCCCACAGTTCTGACTGCCAGGTATCCAGTCCCATTTTCCATGGCCTCTGTTGATCCTGGACTCAGCCTTCAGGCTGAACTCAAGACTCAGGATGCAAATAGGCCCTTAGCTGGAAAGCCTGGCTTTCCACAAAGTGCTCTTTCCTCACGATGGCCAAAGTAAATGCCGCTGGCCAGAGCTAAAAGCCAGCCAGCTGCTCCCGACCTTTGCCGGCCAGCACCAAGGAGGCCCAGAGTCAACAGTGCATGGACAAGTTTGCTATTTTATTCCTTCTCATTCCTCAGACATCAGATTTCCCTTCAGTGAATCTAAACAACCAAATAGAACTAAAGTCATCTTTAGCCTCTAGGAAAAAGTAAAAGATCCTTGGGCCTCAATTGCTTAGAGTTAGAGATTCAACACATCCCCCACCTCCACTCTTCTCAGCTTCTCAAGGGTGCCAAAGCCCACAGGTCACCTTCTGGAGTCTCTGTCGAAATTGCTTTCTCTGTTCCCTTAGGAGAGAGGAAGAAGGTGTGCAGGAATAAACTATCAGTACCCACTGTTCTTGCTGGCCCAGAGGCCAAGCTGAAACTCAAAATAGAGTCCAACCAATTATTTTTCTTGAATTAAGTAGCCAGCTTTCCTTCATCATGAGCAGGCAGGGGCCAGGTTTCAGAAACTGACTGAGAGGAACATGGAAAGAGGAAGAGAAGGAAGGGTAAAGAAAAGGACAGTGGGGAAGACCAGGCAGAGAAAAAGGGAAGAATTTTCTACTGAACATACAGAAGTTTCTTCTGAAAGAGCGACTTTAGGCTAATGAGTGTGATTAGGCAAGTGGGAAAATTTTGATAGTGGCAAAGCTAGAAAATGGTACTGCCTTGGGAATGAAGTTGTCTTGTCTGCATCCATAGAAAGCATTCTCCTCTCAGAGACTGGGATGAGTTGGTATTGCCTTAGAAGACACCTGGGACTAGAAAGGATTACTATCAAACAGAAAGACATCCTTCAGCAGAGATAGTCAACATCCGATTCAAACTATAATCTATCTCTCTGGTACACAGGTCCCCTCTGATAATAATCACAGATATTTCACAATAATAATAATAAATATCCCATAATTAACACCAACTACATGCCTGGCAATGTTCTATTCCCAAACTTGTCACCAAGCCACCCCAGAGTGCCATAAGCAATTTACTTAGGTACTGCAAGGTATTTTAAATTTTTGAGGGAAAAATATTGACATCTGTCTGATGCCTTATGAACTGCTACTATTAAGTTTTTTGCACCTAATTACACAATAAAAAGAACTATTATATATTTCTATATTTATTTTGGCTTAGGGATGCTGTGAAAAAATATGAAAACACTAAGGGCACTGTGAACCAAGAAACTTCGGGAACATTTGCTATATGGATTACGTGGATTAACTCATGTAATTCTCAAGCATTATGAAGTAGGTCTTAATATTTTTTTTTTGTCCATAAAGAAACTAAAGCTCCAAAAGATAATTTGTCGAAGATACACATCTAAATGATGGCAAAGCAGAGATGAAAACACAGATATGGAAGACTCCAGGGAAGATACTCTTAAACCATTCATAATACTGCTTTCCCATAATTATTGCATATGCAGGCTGTAAAGAATGCCTTGATAGGACAAGTGATGTTTGAGTTATGAAAATAGTATTACTAGTCTAGAAATTCAAAATGTATTTGTCTCTAAATCAACACATATAAGAGGTATATAAAAGGGATGCCATTTAAAACTAAGAATTAAATAAATATGAAACAGAAGCTGAAATTTGGGTTCCTACCAAGCTATTTCAACTGTTCAATTGCTTTTGAACTAATTCCTAGGAGCCACATCATGCTTAGTATAATTTTACCCTAAATTTTAGTTTTTCTGTGTCACTAAGGTTCACTTTTACTTTCTGGTGTGAGAAGCAGTACCTTCTATCTCACTGAATATAAAAGGAAGTATCAGCCCCAGTTGCCACTTGTTTATCTCTTATAACCATGAGGGAATTCAGCCTGAGAACAAGGACAGCATACAAAGCAGAGAAGAGTCAAGAGAATCACAGAGGAAAGTTGCAAGAATCATGACTGAACCATGCTTGAAACCTGTCCAACCTCTGGATTTTTCTGTTATATGAGCCAATATTCCTCTGTTTATTTTTTCCAATCAGTTTAAGTTGAGTCTTCTGTAATTTGCAACCAAAGCATCCTGAATAAGTTATTTTCCTAAAGCACCTAGTACAATGCTTGGCATACTCATCCATAAGAGCCCAATTACAATGTTGATTCCCCACTGAAGCTTGTTCTAAACCCCAAAACACAATTTATTGCTCTATTATTTGTATACTCATAGCTCTTATACATAACTTTACTGTATAGCATATCACTGTGGGTTGTTTATTTACAGATACTTCTTTACCTAATGTTTCTCCCACTATAAGGTGAAACTGTGGTGCCTTACAAAATGCCTAGCACACAAGAGACCTTCCATAAGTGTGTGTTGCTCTAGCCTAAAATGAAACATTAAGCATTCAATCAATGTTAGTTCAGTTCTCTTTCCTCTGGTAGGCAGAATGATGCTCAATAGGTCCCATTCTTACTATAAATTCTGACAGCTCAGGGACTTGTCCCACTTCAGCCATAGGCAAATGCAGAACAACTACAAATGGCAATACCCACTCTTCTGTTCCAGCATCCAACACCCTGTACCAGACCTGGCAGAAGTTAATACAGAAGTTGCTGAGACAAACCATGAACCCCACTGAATCCAGCCCAGATAGAGAATGGCAGCACAATCATGGCCACCACAAAGCTGGCAACCAATCATTGTAGCACAAAGATATTTTCAGGAAGGTCCCAAAAACATACCCATTCCATTCTCTCCCTTGTGTCCCATCAGCAAGTCTGCAGTTCTATCACAGGAACTTAATTGTGTTAACTGAGGGCTTTGGCCTTCTTCAAAGCAAATTTCTTTCTGTACAATACTTTCCTCTTCTTCTGAACTCCCACAGTACTTAATACATTCTTTTATTAGCATTTCTCTTATTGACTTGTGATTATCTCTATATGTGTCTGTGTTGCCCACTAGACTGTGAGCCCCTCAGGACAAAAATTCTGTTTTTTCAGTCTGTGCATTCCGTAGGCCTACCATAGTGCCAAAAACAAACTAAATGCTCAAAAAGCATTTTTTGAAATTAATTATTATCAAGTCTCTCTTAAAATAATGAGGTAGATTTGATACCAATCAATACTTGATACCTCCTCTTGCAACAGAAACATTTGGGATTTGGAGATGGTGGTAGAATACATGGATTTGAGCCTATCTTCATGAATTACTTGCCAATTGTCTTTTCTCAAGACCTGTAACCTCTTCGAACCTTAGTTTCTTCACTCTCACAATGACGACAATTATAAACATACTCCATAAGTATGTTGTAACAAGAAAATAAACTGAGCCAGCACTTTGTGAATGCAGTGTCTTGTGAAAAAGTTAATTTATAGCATAACTTAATTGAAGGAGGGCTTTTTCATAATTATTTTTGCCTAGGGATAGGTGGGGATTTTTTCAGAACTTTGCAGAGATTGCCATTTTACATACTGGATGTTCCATGTGGAGATTTTTTTTGTAGCAATAAACTTATTCTCCTTCCTCCATTAAATAATAAACAGCTTTTATCTTTCCTTAATCCACCTCCCTCAGCAGTGTTCAAGGTTGGCAAAGGCAGTAGGAACAACCCAGAACTTCATAGAAACCAAAAGCCTGTTAGAATCAACTCTAGAACAGTGTTCTTGCAGATGAGAGCCACAGTTGAGTCAATATTAACACCAGTTTATGTTTCCTGAACACCTGTGAGCTGGATAGTGAAAGAAATGGTCTAGAAACAGGGATGATGACAATAGGAAAAAAGTCACCTTTGAATGCCAAACCAAGCCTGACAAATTGAACTATTCATTGCTCTTCATACATGCCTTGTGATTTTTTTCTACTTGCATATCTTTCCTCTTGCTAGTACAGAGGGCTGAAATGGCCTTCTACACTTTTCCTAATGTCAAGTACTAATTATCTTTCAAGGCCTTACTCAATTTCTACCTTTATAAATTTTTCCTTATACACCAACTTCCCCCTTTCACCTACAAGTTGTTTCTCCTTCTTTCATGGTCCCCTCAAAGCACCTGGCTTCTGGCAGTTACTACTTTTCTATCATCTCTCTCAGTTAATGTCTCTCCAATTTATCTTCTCCTCCTAGGCATTTGTCATCTTTTGCCCGAAGCATTATAGTTACATACTAAGCAATTTCCCTGCCACAGGCTCTCGTTCCTCCAGTCTATACTCCGTGTTATTGCCTAATACAGCTTTCTAAAATGCTTACTCTACCCTGATTTAACATTTCTGGTTGTAGGAGAAAAATCTAAATTCAACAACATGATATACCACAGTAGCTACAAAATACAGGCCTATGAACTCACTACATCAGAATCATGGGCTGTGGGGGCAGGGATAGTTTGTTAAAAAGATAGATTCTCAATCAGATTCTGTTTCCTGAAAATCTGTAACTTTTAAGGCATTGCAGATCAGCCAAGAATGGTAAATAGTTTCATCTTATGGATCAATTCAAATTGACTACAAGTAGCCATTTGCTGTTCTCTGTTTTGAAGATTCCAAGTCATATCCAGGCTTATTAGGAAGAAACCACTTCAAGAAATTGCCTGATTAGCAATTTCTTGTGGGCATAGGAGGAACTGATAGTGGTGATTATGCCAGGCATTTTTCATTCCTGCTTAAGACACAGAACAACTAGCAATTCCCCAGGCAAGTAGGCAACTCTCACCTTTGTGTACTGTTTCATTCATCTAGAATGCATCCCTCTGCCCACACCCTCAATTTCTGAGTTCCTAGAAAATTTCTAATTATCAACTAAGTTCAATTTAAGCATCACCTAGTCTGAGAAGTTTTTGTTGACTCTCTGCATCATTCTGTCTTTCATGTGGGTTCTGATAACAATTTTTTTTCATAAGCAGTGGTATTTGCCACTTTAATTCCATTTTAAAATAAAGATGAATATAGATAAACTAATTTTCTTAAAAATACTGAATTATATTGTAAACCTCTGTGTATATCTGTCCTGTTAGACTCTGCCCTACTGGAAATAAGTGACCATACCTTATTTATCTTTTTTTTTTTTCAATTCCAATCCTTTTCCTCAGTTCCTAGTATCCATGGGGTGCTCAGTAAACATGTATGGAACTGAGAGTAGATCTCATTGTGGGGTATGGGGAAGGGGAAGGAAGAGACCTGGTAACTGCCTCAAATACATCATTCTTCCCTAGAGGACCATGGAGATAGGGTCAGGTCCATGGATGCAAATGAACACTTCAGAATAAAAGAAGACAAAAAGCACTGACAGGAATAACCTGTGAAATAAGTGCAAAGATGTTTCCTTTTCTACATAATGTCTTCTGATACTTCATCAGCCTTTTATGGTTTCCCACTCTTCTCAACAGTGTTCATTGTCTGTATCTCACAATTTGGTATATGCTTGATTCAGGCTGGTGAGTCTTACCTCCTTTCTTAGACTGCTCCTATAGACCAAGAATTAGTGCTGAACATCTTCAGAGCTCCCTAGGCAACTAGCACAGGTTTAGGCACATGTTAGGCACTCAAAAAGACATTAATTGATTTGTTGGGTGATGCTGTTATTTATGATTTAAGAGATCAAGTATTTATGTGATACTTGGTCCAGTTGTTTTGCACTCCAAAACCAGAGAGGAAAATGTTCAGAGACATTCTTGGTGGTGGAAAAGCAAAAATCTCCCACCTTCATATTAATTTTCCCAGAGCTTACTTCTCCAGAATAACAATGCCTTATCTTTGCCCTGTAGTTGGGAAATAAGACTAATTTGTGGGTCTAGCATGGCATAGTAGAAAAAGTTGTGGAGCTAGACTTAGATGATTTGGATTCTTATTCTGACTCTGACAACTTTCTGTATGACACTGGGCAAGACACTTCCATCTAGCTTTAATATCTATTAAATGAGGAAGGTAGACTGCAAGGTCTCTAAGGGCTTTTTCTGTTCTAAATTCCATTGTTTGATTAAGGCAAGTGTGTTTAGCATGAGGAACATGAATAGAAGGTGTTGAGCAGTGCTTGTCCTCAAGGATTTTATGGAGCTGTTTCTTTTTCCAACAGTGTTTCTGAATGTCTGCTGTGTACGAAACACTGTTCTGGAGACTAAAAATATAGCCTTGAACAAAACAAAGTCCTTATTCTCAGGTGCTTATGTTCTAGTAAGGAAAGATAGACTATAATTAAATAAACAAGCAAAATTGCAATATGTCAGTGAATGCAATGGAAAACAAAAAAGCAGAGTGAATTAGTCTGTTCTCACATTGCTAATAAAGACATACTAGAGACTGAGTAATTTATAAAGAAAAGGGGTTTAATTGACTTACAATTCAGCATGGCTGGGGAGGCCTCAGGAAACTTATGATCATAGTGGAAGGGGAAGCAAACCCATCTATCTTCACATGTTAGCAGTAAGGAGAAGAGCTGAGCTAAAGGAAGAAAAGCCCCTTAATAAACCTTCAGATCTCATGAGAATTCTCTCACTATAATAAGAACAGCAGCATGGGGGTAACCGCCCCCATGATTCAATAACCTCCCCCTGGGTCCCTTTCATGACATATGGGAATTATAAGAACTATAATTTATGATGACATTCAGGTGTGGACACAGCCAAACTATATCATTCCAGCCCAGCCCCTCCTGAATCTCATGTCCTCACATTTCAAAACACAATAATGCCTTCCCAACAGTCCCTCAAAGTCTTAACTCATTCCAGCATTAACTCAAAAGTCAAAGTCCAAAGTCTCATTTGAGACAAGGCAAGTCTCTTCTGCCTATGAGCCTGTAAAATCAAAAGCAAGTTAGTGACTTCCTAGATACAATGGGAGTACAGATATTGGGCAAATACACCCATTCTAAATAGAAGAAATTGGCCAAAATGAAGGAGCTACAGCCTCATGCAAGTCCAAAATCCAGTGGGGAAGTCAAAGCTTGAAGCTCCAAAATGATTTCCCTTGACTCCATGTCTCACATGCAGGTCATGCTGATGCAAGAGGTGGGCTCCCACAGCCTTGGGCATTGCCACCCCTGTGACTTTGCAGAGTACAGCCCTCCTCCTGGCTGCTTTCACAAGCTGGCACTGAGTGTCTTTGACCTTTCCAGATGCACAATGCAAGCTGTCAGTGGATCTACCATTGTGATTTCTGGGGGATGGTGGCCCTCTTCTCACAGCTCTACTAGGCAGTGTCCCAGTGGGGACTCTGTGTAGTGGTTCAAATCCTACATTTCCCTTCTGCACTGCCCTAGCAGAGGTCTTCCATGAGGGCTCCACCCTGCAGCAAACTTCTGCCTGGATATCCAGGCATTTCCATACATCCTCTGAAATCAGGGCAGAGGTTCCCAAATCTCAATTCTTGACTTCTGTGCACTCACAGGCTCAACACCACATGTAAGTCACCAAGGCTTGGGGCTTGCACCCTCTGAAGCAACAGCCTGAGCTGTACATTGGCCCCTTTTAGCCATGGCTGGAGCTGAAGCAGCTGGAATGCAAGGCACCATGTTCCAAGGCTGCATAGAGCAGAGGGGCCCTGGGCCTGGCCCATGAAACAATTATTTTCCTCCTAGGCCACAGGGCCTGTGATGGGAGGAGCTGACATTAAAGTCTCTGACATGCCCTGGAGACAGTTTTCCCATTGTCTTGGTGGTTAACATTTGGCTCCTCATTACTTATTCAAATTTCTGCAACTGGCTTTAATTTCTCCCCAGAAAATGGGTTTTTCTTTTCTATTGTATCGTTGAGCTGCAACTTTTCCAAACTTTTATTTTCTTCCTCCTCTTGAATGCTTTGCCA
Source organism: Cacajao melanocephalus (assembly GCA_963573385.1). Classification (NCBI taxonomy): domain Eukaryota; kingdom Metazoa; phylum Chordata; class Mammalia; order Primates; family Pitheciidae; genus Cacajao; species Cacajao melanocephalus. The sequence goes on from CAUYLG010066951.1 coordinate 47,389, forward strand.
CTTAGAAATTTCTTCTTCCAGATATTCTAAATCATCTCTCTCAAGTTCCAAGTTTCACAGATCTCTAGGGAAGGGGAAAATGCCACCAGTCTCTTTGCATAGGAAGAGTGATCTTTACTCCAGTTCCGAAGAAGTTTCTCATCTCCATCTGAGATCACCTCAGCTTGGATTTTATTGTTCATATCACTATTAGCATTTTGGCCAAAGCCATTCAAGTCCCTAGGAAGGTCCCAACTTTCCCACATCTTCCTGTCTTCTGAGCCCCCCAAGTCTCTAGGAAGGTCCAAACTTTGCCATATTTTCCTATCCTCTTCTGAGCCCTCCAAACTGTTTAACCTCTGCCTGTTACTCAGTTCCAAAGTCGCTTCCACAATTTCAGGTATCTTTACAGCAGCACTCCACTCCTGGTGCCAATTTACTGTATTACTCCATTCTCATGCTGCTAGTAGAGACATGCCTCAACTGGGTAATTGACAAAGAAAAGACATTTAATTGAATCACTGTTCAGCATGAATGTGGTGGCCTCAGGAAACTTGCAATCATGGTGGAAGGGGAAGCAAACACATCCTTCTTCACATGGCAGCAGCAAGGATAAGTGCCCAGAAAAAGGGAGAAAAGTCCCTTATGAAACCGTCTTGTGAGAACTCACTAATATGAAAACAGCAGCATGGGGATAACTGCCTTCATGATTCAATTACCTCCAACCAGGTACCTCTCATGACACATGGGGATTATGGGAACTACAATTCATGATGAGATTTTGGTGGGAACACAGTGAAATAATATCACAGAGCAAGAAGAAAAGGGAGTACTAAGATATATCTTACTGCCTAACATACGGTAATAAAAAAAGACCCCTTTTATAAAGTCACATTGATTAGAGACACAAGAGAAGTGAGAGAGCCAGCCCTGTAGATATTGGGGGAAGATAATTCAGGCAGAAAAAAACAGAAATTACAGAAGTCTTGAAAAAGAATGTACTAAACATATTCCAGAAACAGCAATAAGTCTAATGTGGTTGGAGCAGAGCAAGAAAAGGGAGAGTAATAAGAGAGGAAGTCAGACAGATAACAGTCAAGTTAAAGAACATGAAAGGGTCCTGTAAGCCATTGTTAAGACTTTGGGTGTTATTCTGAGTGAGATTGGGAACCATTGCAAGGCTTATATCACAGGAAGTGACATCATCTGACTTGTTTCTCAAAAGGAGCACTCTAGATTCTGTCTTCAAAATAGACTGTAATAGGGAAGGCAGTAAGAGTTGGGGCAAGGAAACAAAGCTAGAAAGTTATGTTAGAGATGATGATGGCTTTCTGAGAGAACACAATCATCTACAATGGAGTCTCAAAAAAGAATAATGAAATGGCTACATACAGAATGTAGAGTTTAAGTACTGTGGTTGGTGAGCAGTGGCAGGATCAAGTATGTGGATGAAATTATCACAACGGAGGTGAAGTTTGAGGCAAGCATTAAAGGATAAAGAGATACAGTCTTTATCTCTCAAATGAGAGTAACAATCCAAGCCCTATAAACTTCACAGGATTCTTGTGAAAATCAACTGAGATCCTGGATTAAAGAATGCTATGTAAAACACAAAATGTAGTATACAGGGGAAGGAATTATTATTCCTGATCCTTGGCCTACCTATTCCTTACTTCTCACAAGCAACTAGAGAAAAGGGAATGGTAACAGTTTAATTTCAGACAGCCTGGCATGGTAAAATCATGCTAAGGAATTGACCTTCAATTCAAAAGACCATTATGTGCAATAGCCCATTGACGTTACTCTATTCCCATGGATAGATAGGGCAGCCCTGACAGGCTAACTAAAGCCTGATAGTTCTGCAACATTTAAGCCTACAAGCCAAGACTAAACAGGTGGAATATATTAGCAATATTTGAGACTGGCCCAACTGGAAATGCCCAACATTCAATAACCAGCACCACAGAAGTCGCTCCAACCCAACCTCCAAGCCTGAGGAGTCATTATTCCCACTCTGTAAAGTCACTAAGAAAAAACTTCCAATACCGCAGGCTACAATCCCCTCCCTTGAATTTTAACTCATCCTTGTGACACCCATATCACTCAAGGAACCACCCAAAATTGTTTAGACTATAAAGAGAGGTGAGCAGAGTTTCCCAGTGCTGTCATCAGGCAAGCAGTCACAAAGGATCTGAGCTGGAAGACATCCAAATACCATCTAATTTATTGATTGATTCTAATAAAACAGAGGATTTGCCAATAGCCCTGGCTGTTTTTCCTCCCTCCATCTCTACCTCAATAACCCCTGACAGCATTTTTCACAGCCTAGTGTGCAACAGAGCATCTACTCAACCAAGTACTATTTGTCCAACCGAGTATTCTCATTCATAGATAAGAGTATTGGGGCACAGAGAGAGGAAAAGTTTCCCAGTAACAAACCGACTTTATGATCTAACCCCAGGCATCCTAACTATCCTCCCCATCCCTTTCTGCTATAATAAAGCTGTCTTGTTTCATCTAGGTTTGCACATTCACTTCTCTCAGATGTTCATTATTTTCACCTATGGGTTCTATATGTTTCCACACCTCAAAGACATCATTTGGATTATACCATTATTTTTTAGCATAGGACACATTTAAAAGACTGTATCTATGCTAGGATAGCTGGTCTAAAACAGCCAAGTTAGTTTACTATCTTTGGTAGATGAATCACCAATTTGCCATGCTCAAAACCCTGAAGTTTTGTCTGTCTCTTCCTTTTTTTGAGATAAGATCTTATATTTTCTGTCACCCAAGCTGTAGTGCAGTGGTACAATCACAGCTCACTGCAACTTCAACTTCCTGGGCTCAGGCAATCCTCCCACTTCAGCCTCCACCACACACATGATGCCACACCTAGCTAATTTTTATTTTGTAGAAACTAGATCTTACTATGTAGCCCAGCTTAATCTTGTACTCCTGGGTTCAAGCAATCCTCCTGACTTGCCCTCTTAGAGTGCTGGGATTACAGGCATCAGCCACCATGCCCAGCTACTGCCTCTTCTTTATTCTTTACCAACTGAATGTTTCCTGCTCCCATGATGTCATTCTGATTTTTAAACTCTATCCAAGTTTACAACCCTTACATCTATTACCTATCTCTCGCCCCTGTTTTATTTTTCCCCTCAGCACTTAACACATCTTACATGCCAAATGTTTTACTTACTTATCTTGTTTGTTTAACATCCCTTTCAGCCACACTTTAAGCTTTATCATGGCGAGAATTATTGATGAAAAAGCAAGAAAACATGATGCTGACAAGATAACACAATAATTGTTTAGTAACTGACTCCAAAGAGAAGGAAATTTATAAATTGCCTGAAAAGTAATTCAAAATAATGATCTTTAAGAAAATCGGCAATATACAAGAAAATACACGTAGACAATAGAATGAAGTCAGAAAATCAATTCATGATCTGAATGAGGAATTTAACAAACAGAAAGATATCACTTTAAAAAAGCTGAAATCTTGGCACTCAAGAATTCAAAGAATGAAATAAAAAAATACGATAAAGAGTTTCAATAGCAGACTAGATCAAGCAGAAGAAAGAATCTCTAAACTTGAAGAAAGATGTTTTGAAATTACCCAGTCAGAACAAAAAGAAAAAAAATGGGAAAATGTAACGACAGCCTATTGGACTTATGGAACACCATTAAGATAACAAACTTTCACATTATGGGAGTTCCAGAAAAAATCAAGACAGAGATAGGGATAGAAGGCTTATTTAATAAAATAATTACCAAAAACTTTCAAAGTCTTGGAAAAAATATGGACATCCAGATTTGTTAAGTGCAAGTGTTTCCAAAAGATTTAACCCAAAGAGGTTCTCTCTTGAGGCATATAATTAAACTGCCAAAATTCAAAGAGAGAATTTTATTTTCTTTTTTATTTATTTTTTATATTATACTTTAAGTTCTGGGATACATGAGCAGCTCATGCAGGTTTGTTACCTAGGTATACACGTGCCATGGTGGTTTGCTGCACCCATCAACCTGTCATCTACATTAGGTATTTCTCCTAATGCTATCCCTCCCCTAGGACCCCACCACCAACAGGCTTCAGTGTGTGATGTTCCCCTCTCTGCTTCCACACGTTCTAATTGTTCAACTCCTTATGAGTGAGAATCTGCAGTGTTTCATTTTCTGTTGTTGAGTTAGTTTGCTGAGAATGATGGTTTCCAGCATCATCCATGTCCCTGCAAAGGATATAAACTCATTCTTTTTATGGCTGCATAGTATTCCATGGTATACATGTGCCACATTTCTTTATCCAACCTATCGTTGATGGACATTTGGGTTGGTTCCAAGTCTTTGCTATTGTAAATACTGCTGCAATAAACATACATGTGCATCTGTCTTTATAGAATGATTTATATTCTTTTGGGTATATAACAAGAGGAATTGCTGGGTCAAATGGTATTTCTGTTTCTAGATCCTTGAGGATGGCCACACTGTATTCCACAATGGGTGAAATAATTTATACTCCCACCAACACTGTAAAAGTGTTCCTATTTCTCCACATCCTTGCCAGCGTCTGTGGTTTCCAGACTTTTTAACAATCACCATTCTAACTGGTGTGAGATGGTATCTCATTGTGGTTTTGATTTGCATTTCTCTAATGACCAGTGATAATGAGCTTCTTTTTGTGTTTGTTGGCTGCATAAATGCATTATTTTGAGAAGTGCCTGTTCATATCCTTCACCCACTTTTTGATGGGGTTGTTTTTTTCTTCTAAATTTGTTTACATTCCTTGTAGATTCTGGATACTAGCCGTGTGTCAGAAGGATAGATTGCAAAAATTTTCTTCCATTCTATAGGTTGCCTGTTCATTCTGATGATAGTTTCTTTTACCATGCAGAAGCTGTTTAGTTTAATTAAATTCCATTTGTCAATTTTGGCTTTTGTTGCCATTGCTTTTGGTGTTTTAGTCACGAAATCTTTGCCCATGACTATGTCCTGAATGGTATTGCCTAGGTTTTCTTCTAGGTTTTAGGATATTTATGGTTTTAGTTCTTACATTTAAGTATTTAATCCATCTTGAGTTATTTTTTATATAAGATGTAAGGAAGAGGTCCAGCGTCAGTTTTCTGCATATGGCTAGCCAGTTTTCCCAACATCATTTATTAGATAGTGAATCCTTTCCCTATTGCTTGTTCTTGTCAGGTTGTCAAAGATCAGATGGTTGTAGATGTGTGGTGTTATTTCTGAGGCCTCTGTTCTGTTTCATTGATCTATATATCTGTTTTGGTACTTGTACTGTGCTGTTTTGGTTACTGTAGCCTTGTAGTATAGTTTGAAGTCAGGTAGCATGATGCTTTCAGCTTTGTTTTTTGTTTGTTTTGTTTTTGTTTTTGGACTGTCTTGGCTATACAGGTTCTTTTCCTGGTTCCATATGAAATTTAAGGTAGTTTTTTCTAATTCTGTGAAGAAAGTCAATGGTAGCTTGATGGGAAGAGCATTGAATCTATAAACTACTTTGGGCAGTATGGCCATTTTTACGATATCGATTCTTCCTATTTATAAGCATGGAATGTTTTTCCATTTGTTTCTGTCCTCTCTTATTTCCTTCAGCAGTGGTTTGTAGTTTTCCTTAAAGGAATCCTTTACATTTCTTGTAAATTTTATTCCTAAGTATTTTATTTTCTTTGTAGCAATTGTGAATGGGAGTTCACTCATTATTTGGCTCTCTGTTTGTCTATTATTGGTGTATAGGAATGCCAGTGGTTGTTGCACATTGATTACATATCCTGAGACTCTGCTAAAGTTACTTATCAGCTTAAGGAGGTTTGGGGCTGAGACAATGGGGTTTTCTAAATATACAATCATGTCATGTGCAAACAGAGACAATTTGACTTCCTCTCTTCCTATTTAAATATCCTTTATTTCTTTCTCTGGCCTGATTGCCCTGGCCAGAACTTCCAATACTATGTTAAATAGGAGTGGTGAGAGAGGGGCATCCTTGTCTTGTGCCAGTTTTTAAAGGGAATGTTTACAGCTTTTGCCAATTTAGTAAGAAATTGGCTGTGGGTTTGTCATAAATAGCTCTTATTATTTTGAGATATGTTTCACCAGTACCTAGTTTATTGTTTTTAGCATGAAGGGGAGTTGAATTTTATCAAAGGTTTTTTTCTGCATCTATTGAGATAGGTGATTTTTGTCATTGGTTCTGTTTTTGTAATGGATTACATTTATTGATTTGCATATATTGAACCAGTCTTGCATCCTAGGGATGAAGCTGACTTGAACATGTTGGATAATGTTTTTGATGTGCTGCTGGATTCAGTTTGTCAGTATTTTATTGAGGATTTTCACATCAATGTTCATCAAGGATATTGGCCTGAGATTTTCTTTTATTATTGTGTCTCTTCCAGGTTTTGGTGTCAGGATAATGCTGGCCTTGTAAAATGAGTTAGGGAGGAGTCCTTCTTTTTTATTGTTTGGAATATTTTCAGAATGAATGGGTCCAGTTCCTCTTTGTACCTCCAGTAAATTTGGCTGTGAATCCATCTGGTCCTGGACTTTTTCTTGTTGTTGTTGCTAGGCTATTAATTACTGCCTCAGTTTTAGAACTTCTTATTGTCTATTCAGGGATTCAAATTCTTCCTGGATTAGTCTTGGGAGGGTATATGTGTCCAGGAATTTATCTATTTTTTTCAAGATTTTTATAGTTTATTTGCATAGAGGTGTTTATAGTATTCTCTGATGGTAGAATTTATTTCTGTGGGATCAGTGGTGAAATCCTTTTTATTATTTTTTAATGTGTCTATTTGATTCTTCTGCCATTTCCTTTTTATTAGTCTGGCTAGCAGTTTATCCTGCTAATCTTCTAAAAAAAAAAAAAAAAAAAGCTCCTGAATTTATTGATTTTTTTGAAGAGTTTTTCCTGTCTCTGTCTCCTTCAGTTCTTTTTTGATCTTAGTTATTTTTTGTCTTCTGCCAGCTTTTGAATTTGTTTGCTCTTGCTTCTCTAGTTATTTTTATTGTGATGTTAGGGTGTCAATTTTAGATCTTTTCTGCTTACTCATGTGGACATTTGGTACCATAAATTTCCCTCTAAACACAGCTTTAGCTGTGTCCCAGTGATGTTGGTATGCTCTGTCTTTGCTCTCATTGGTTTCAAATAACGTATTTATTTCTGCCTGAAGTTCGTTCTTTTCCCTGGAGCAGGTTGTTCAGTTTCTATGTACTTGTGCGGTTTTGAGTGCATTTCTTAATTCTAAGTACTAATTTGAATGCACCGTAGTCTGAGAGATTGTTTGTTATTATTTCTGTTATGTTACATTTGCTTAAGAGTGTTTTACTTCTAATTATGTGGTCAATTTTAGAATAAGTGACATTTGGTGCTGAAAAGAATGTGTATTCTGTTGATTTGGGGTGGAGATTCCTGTAACTGTGTATTACTTCTGTTTGGTCCAGTGCTAAGTTCAAGTCCTGAATATTGTAAATTTTCTGGGCCAGACGTGGTGGCTTACCCCTGTAATCTCAGAACTTTGGGAGGCTGAGGCAGGCAGATCATGGGGGCAGGTGTTTGAGATCAGACTGGCAAACATGGTGAAACCTTGTCTCTACTAAAAATACAAAAATTAGCCAAGCATGGTGGTGCGCATCTGTAATCCAAGCTAGTTAGGTGGCTGAAGCAGGAGAATCACTTGAATCCAGGTGGCAGAGGTTGCAGTGAGCCAAGGTCACACCATTGTACTCCAGCCTAGAACACAGAGCTAGACTCCATCTCAAAGAAAAAAAATCTGTCTCATTGAGCTAATATTGATACAGTGTGGTGTTAAAGTCTCCCACTATTATTGTATGGGAGTCTCAGTCTCTATGTAGGTCTCTAAGAACTTGCTTTATAAATCTGGGTGCTCCTGTATTGAATGTATATATATTTAGGATAGTTAGCTCTGCTTGTTGCACTGTTTCTTTGACCATTATGTAATACCCTTGTTTGTCTTTTTTTTTAACTTCGTTGGTTTAAAGTTTGTTGTATTAGAGACTAGGATTGCAACCCCTGCTTTTGTTTTTTCTTTCCACTTGCTTGGTAAATATTCCTCCATCCCTTTATTTTGAGCCTATGTGTGTCTTTGCATCTGAGATGGGTCTCCTGAATACAACATACCAATGGCTCTTGACTCTTTTTGTTTGTTTGTTTTTTTGAAAGAAAGAAAAAGAGAGGAAAGAAAGCAAGAGTGAAAGAAAGAAAAAAAGAATGTAAGAGAGAAAGAAAGAGGAAGAGAAAGAGGGAGAGAGAACAGGATTCTTGTTCTATTGCCCAGGCTAGAATGCAGTCTAAAAATGGGTATTAAAAACCCCTTTTATGCCAATAACTGTGCTTAACAATGGAGACAGCAAGGAATA
>CAUYLG010066952.1:0-20284 GCA_963573385.1 Cacajao melanocephalus
ACCATCCTGGCCAACATGGTGAAACTCCATCTCTACTAAAATACAAAATATTAACTGGGTGTGGTGGCGCAGGCCTGTAGTCCTTGCTACTCGAGAGGCTAAGACAGAAGAATCACTTGAACCCTGGAGGCGGAGGTTGCAGTGAGCAGAGATTGCGCCATTGCACTCCAGCCTGACAACAGAGCAAGACTCTGTCTCAAAAAAAACAATCTGTTCTTGCCAACTCCACTATTTGCAGTCAATGGCCTACCTGGACCCAGGCTGGGGGTCAGGTGCCCAAGTCCAGAGCCTTTACAGGGCATTTCTCAATATAATGTGTCTCCTGCAGGTGGGAAGGAGGTGGTCATCTGACTATATAGGGTTGGGGAGGGGTTTGAAGAATCTAAACCCTCCTTTTACAGGCTTTCAATTGATGCCCTTGATTTCAGCTTCAGGCCTCACTCCCCTGCTTTCTGTGGTACTAATCTCCCTAATTTCTGAGCTTTCCCCAGATTCTTACAGGCAAACCAGCTCACTCTTAATCAAGGTCTCTCTCAGAAGAAGTTAGGTTTTGGCACCCTCAGTTCTGCTAAATCTATTACCTCCCTCTTGGCCTTTCTTATCCCCTGTTGTCCCCTTTGGGCTCCTTTATACATCTTCACTTAAAAAAAAAAAAAAAAGAAGAAAAAGGGGACTGGGAACGGTGGCTCAGGCCTGTAATCCCAATACTTTGGGAGGCCGAGGCAGGCAGATCACCTGAGGTCAAGAGTTCGAGACTAGCCTGGCAAACATGGTGAAACCCTGTCTCTACTGAAAATACAAAAATTAGCCAGGCATGGTGGCACGCTCCTATAATTCCAGCTACTCGGGAGGCTGAGGCAAGAGAATCGCTTGAACGGAGCAGGGAGGAGGGGCACACAGGTTTCAGTGAGCGGAGATCCAGCCTGGGGACAGATGGAGACTCCACCTCAAAAAACAAACAAACAAACAAACAAAATCTTTTGGGCATAATCCCAGCACTTTGGGAGGCCGAGGCGGGTAGATCATTTGAGCTCAGGAGTTTGAGACCAGCCTGAGCAACACAGTGAAACCCCATCTCTACAAAATACACAAAAATTCGCTGGGCACGGTGGCGTGTGCCTATAATCCCAGCTACTCAGGAGGCTCAGTTAGGAGAATCGCTTGAGCCCAGGAGGTGGAGGTTGCAGTGAACTGAGATTGCACTGACTCTGTCTCAAAAAATAAATGAATGAATAAATAATTAAATCTTTTTATTGTCATTTTAAGAATCTATTTTGCCCAGATTGCGTTTCAGACAACTATGACAAAGATAGGTTATATAACTTGCCACTAGGTCACATACCAAGTTAATGGCAGAGCAAGAAAAAACTCGTATCTTCAAACTCTCTCATTAAATCCTTTTCCCATTACATGACACCTACTAGGTACCCATGATTAAGAGCTGACAGACAAGCTTTAGGACAGTAGGCTGAAAAACTAAAATTTGTTGCAAACTATAGGTTTTAAATCTTAATTTTGCTGGTGGTGAAGAAACAAGGAAACTCTAAATTCTTAAATCCAGTTACAATACTGTACCTAAGGTTTAAATATAAACAGAAATATTGCCAGGCACAGTGGCTCACGCCTGTAATCCCAGCACTTTGGGAGGCCGAGGCGGGTGGATCACTTGAGGTTGGGAGTTTGAGACCAGCCTGACCAACAGGGAGAAACCCCATCGCTACTAAAAATACAAAATTAGCTGAACATGGTGGCGCGTGTCTGTAATTCCAGCTACTGGGGGCTGAGGCAGGAGAATTGCTTGAACTTGGGAGACGGAGGTTGCGGTGAGCTGAGATCATGTCATTGCACTCCAGCCTGGGTGACAAGGGTGAAACTCCGGCTCAAAAAAAAAAAACCAAAAAAAAAAAAAAACAACCCACAAATATTATAAAGCAAAAATGGTTTGGGATATATTAAACTCTAAGTGCTTGAATTCAACTTACAGAGATTTTACCCTGTTTTATGAGATATCTCTGTCCTTTTAACTTTTTAAATAAATGCCAAATACTTTTATTTTAAATCCCTGTAAGTCTTGTTTGCTTTTAATCTGAGTATTGAAGAAAGATTAAGATATCTATAAAACAAATCAAAAATAGCAATGTTAGAGCTTTGTTGCAATCAAAAATAGCGCTGTGAAAATCTTAAAGCCTTCAAATTATTATCTGTGTGATATGATTTATGATGAGGTACACTCAGCCAAGTAGGAGCAACTGATAAAAGAAAAGTCCAAGCCCTGGTTATTGACAAGCTCCTTTTGTTTCAAGTTTTGTTAACTTTGAATTGGTAAACCAATGGTTAATTTTTTCCTCTCTTTCTCTAAGACTAAAAGAATCTGCGAAAGCAGCAGACCAGGCCTAGGAGATCACATTACATTTGGGGGTGGGGGAAGAAGGCAGCTGGAGGGGAGTGTAGAGAGAAGGGCTAAAAGGGAAAGAAAACAAGTTGTCTAAGCCTCCCCACAGTGTAAAACCCAGCAGGGATTAGGAGGTACGTGGAGGAGACGATGTTTATGCAAGTTATCTCTGGGGCAGTTGGAATTGGCTATAAAAGTGTAGCCTCCTCCGGTATTAAGATCCTGTCAGCAGCCTAGAGCTGTACCCCACGAAAGCAGAGTTGTTGGTAATTGTTACCAAGGCATGAAACCCTAGAAATGAAATACTAAAGGGGAGTTAATGTTAATTTCTTCAAACCATTCAGTACCAATTTGTTTTGTTGTCAAGGTTTTCAACACACACAAAGGACAAGTGGAACCAGAAGATTTCTTCCCTCTACTTGTTAGAAATGACTGTTGTCCTTAAAGGAGTCATGGGATCTCTAAATGGCAATGCTCTTTTTCTTCCTTAAAGTGACAGATGTGGCATATTAATCCAGAACCACATATTAACTGAACAAGAGCACAGCTAACCTTGGAGAAACTTCACTAAGTGGCACTGTGAGGATGGCAGGAAGGGGCTAGGTCAGTGGCCATGCAGCCACCTGAAAACAAAACAGCAAAGCAGAGTTTTGCTTCCAAAGGCAACCAGGTAAAAGCTGTCCTCCGTGTTTGCCACCCTCCTACCAGCTGGTGCATAAGATCTATGTTCTTTACAGCAACACCAAAATCGAATTTAATGTCTGAGTTATTTTCACATTCCCTAAGTGTGGTGGTAAACTGTATGTGTCAGCTTGACTAGGCCCCCAGGATGCCCAGATATTAAACATTATTTCCAGGCGTGTCTGTGAGGGTGTTTCTAGAAGAGATTAGCACTGGAATTGGTGAACTGCCTAAGGAGATGGCCCTCCCCACTTTGGCCGGCGTTCTCCAGTCCGTTGAGGGCTTGAATAGAACAAAAAGGCAGAAAAAGGAAGGCTGGATTTCCCCTCCCTCTGCCTGACTGCTTGAACTGGGACATGGATCTTCTCTTGTCCTCAGCACTCCCAGTTCTCAGACCTTCAGACTCAGATGAATCTACATCACTGGCCCTCAGCTCTCAGGCCTTCCAAACTACACCAGCAGCTTTCCTGGGTCTCCATTTGGCAGATAACAGACTGTGGGACTTCTCGGGCTCCATCATCTCATGAGCCAATACCTTATAATCAATCTCTTCAAAAGATACACATTTAGGATATCTATTCTGATAGCTAGACCCTATTGATTCCTGTGTCTCTGGAGAGAACTGTAATATGCTAGGCAATAATCAGTCGTATTTATAGTTATTTCATATGACAAACGTTCTGGTGTAATTCTAAAACAACAGTAAAATAAACTCTTCAGTAATGCTTAGGCCAGCAATTGCATATTAACCAGACTTTCTTTGATGAAAATGAACAGGAATCCCACATAGGATCGTGCAAGCCCAACAATGGCCCTCAACGTCTGTTTTTTTCTCTTGCCTTCAACCCTAACTGTTAGGCCTTCACCCTTCAGTTGCAGATGGGACACATCACCCCAGAATAAAGACTCCATTTCCCAGCCTCTCTTGTGGCCAGGCACTGCCACACGACTAAGTGATGGTATGTGGCAAACGTGACGTGGAAGACTTCTGCGTCAGGTTCTTCAAAGCAACAGGCATACATTCCCTTTCCTCTTTCTGGCATCCAATGCCTGCGAGGGGCCATGGCAGCTGGCATGGGCATTTTGGATCCTCAGGCAGAAGCGGTGCCTTACAGAATAACGGGACAGGAGGTGTCTGACCCTGAGGAGCCATCATGTCCATCCAGGATTGCAACTGTCAGCCTGTTACAGAGAGAAGCATCTCACTTGTTTGGACCGCTCCTATTTGGGGTCTCTAACAGCCATTTAGTCCTTATGGTAATAACGTTAAAAGGTCAGTTCTAACTTACATAAACCTAAGAATTCCCCAAATCAATCATTTATTTTCTGTCTCTATTGAAAACTGTTAATAGAAGGGCAGGTGCTTGAAACAGTCCTAAAACCTTTAGAAAATTAGAGTGACCCAAATCATCCCTGTGAAACACACAGCCCAGTGTCCAGATCCTAAAAACACTCAAATCATAAGCATTATTATGATTAACTTTTCCTTTCTGTATACTCGCACTGGTGTAAAGAAGATAGAAATCCACGTGCTATCATATACCTGATAAAGAACTTGGACCCACAATACAGAGAACTCTTACCACTCAAGAAGAAGACAGCACACAAACTTAATTAAAAAATAGGCAAAAGATTTGAATTGACAGGTTACCAAAGATGAAATACAAATGGCTAACAGGCACATAAAAAGATGTTCAGCATCATTAGTCATTTGAAAAATGGGAACTAAAATAACGAGATGCTGCTTCCCACCCATTCCAATAGCTATAGTCAAGAGACAGGCAACCCCTGGTGCACTGGTGAGTGCCTACAATACCAGCTACTAGGGAGGCTGCAGTGGGAGAATCACTTGAGCCCAGGAGTTTGAGGCCAGCCTGAACTAACATAGCAAGACCCTGTCTCCAAAAAAAAAAAAAAGGGGGTGGGGGTGGGGGTAGGTGGGCAGACAAAACCAACTATTGGCAAGGACGTGGAGAAACCGTAACACTCATACCGGTCACGGTGGCTCATACCTGTAACCCCAGCACTTTGGGATCACCCGAGGTTGGGAGTTTGAGACCAGTCTGGAGAAACCCCGACTCTACTAAAAATACAAAAAATTAACCGAGTGTGGTGGCACATGCCTATAATCTCAGCTACTCGGGAGGCTGAGGCAGGAGAATTGCTTGAACCCAGGAGGCAGAGGTTCCGGTGAGTGGAGATCGCACCATTGCACTCTAGCTTAGGCAACAAGAGTGAAACTCCATCTCAAAAAAATAAATAAATAAAAAAAGAAACTGGAACACTCACACATTGCTGGTGGGAATGAAAATCGTAGTCACTTTAGGAAATAGTTTGGCAGTTTCTTATAAAGTTAAACATAAACTTACCGTAAGAACAACGGCCAGGCGCAGTCGCTCACGCCTGTAATCACAACAGTTTGAGAGGCCAAGGCGGGTGGATCACCTGAGGTCAGGAGTTTGAGACCAGCCTGACCAATATGGTGAAAACCATCTTTACTACAAATATAAAATTAGCCGGGTGTGGTGGAACAAAAAAGAAAAGAAAGACTCGACTGGGCACAGTGGCTCATGCCTGTAATTCCAGCACTTTGGGAGGCTGAAGTGGGTGGACCACGAGGTCAGGAGTTTGAAACCAGTCTGGTCAACATAGTGAAACCCTGTCTCTAGTAAAAAAAGAAAAATTAAGCCGGGTATGGTGGTACGCTCTTGTAATCCAGCTACTTGGGAGGCTGAGGCAGGAGAATCACATGAACTCGGGAGGTGAAGGTTGCAGTCAGCCAAGATTGCGCCACTGCATTCCAGCCTGGGTGACAGTGTGACACTCTGTCTCAAAAAAAAAAAAAAGACTCAGCAGTTCTACTTCTAGAAATCTAGAGACATGAAAACATGTATCCACACAAAGACTTAACACGTGAATATATATACACGTGAATGAATAAAGAAAATGTATATCCAAACAATGGAATAATATTCAGCGATAAAAAGGAGCAAAGTACTAAGATGTGCTATAATACAGATCAACCTCAAAAGCATGCTGAGAAAAATACAGTCACAAAAGGTCATATATTGTATGAAATTTCATTTACATGAAACATACAGAAAAGACAGATCTATAGAAAAAGCAAATGAGTGGTTGCCTGGGCTGGAGGTGGGGGCAGGACTGACTGCAAAGGGACAAAGGGATCTTTTGGGGATGCTGGAAAGGTTCTAAAACTGGATTGTGGTTATGGTGCACACTCTATAAATTTAGTAGAAATTACTGAATTGAACATTAAAATGGTAAATTTTATGGCATATAAATTACACTTCAGTGAAACTGCTAATAAAAAAGGGGAAAAAGCAATATATGATTTTGACACCTTTTTCTTGTTCTTTTTGAGACAGAGTCTTGCTCTGTCGCCCAGTCTGGAGTACAATGGTGCACTCTTGGCTCACCGCAACTTCCGCCTCCCAGGTTCAAGTGATTCTCCTGCCTCAGCCTCCGGAGTAGCTGGGATTACAGGTGTGCGGCACCACGTCCAGCTAAGTTTTGTATTTTTAGTAGAGATGGGGTTTCACCATGTTGGCCAGGATGGTCTCGAACTCCTGACCTTGTGATCTGCCTACCTTGGCCTCCCAAAGTGCTGGGATTACAGGCATGAGCCACCGTGCCGGCCTGTTTTTTTTGAGACAGAGTTTCGCTCTTGTCGCCCAAGCTGGAGTGCAGTGGCACGATCTCAACTCACTGCAACCTCCACCTCCCAGGTTCAAGCAATTCATTCTCCTGCTTCAGCCTTCTGAGTACCTGAGATTACAAGCGCCTGCCACCATGCCTGGTTAATTTTTGTGTTTTTAGTGGAGACGGGGTTTCACCATGTTGGCTAGGCTCGTCTCGAACTCCTGACCTCAGGTGATGGCCCACCTCGGCCCCCTAAAGTGTTGGGATTATAGGCGTGAGCCATTGCGCCCAGCCTTGACATCTTTTCCTAAGTGTATGTCATACAAATGACAAGACAAAGGTTTAGAAATGCACCCCGTGAAGGCTGCTCAGTTCCAAGCTGCAAACACAGAAAGACTGTGCTATATGTGTTACTGGTTTTCAGCTTATTTACTGAGGCTTCTAACAAGAGCCACATCTGGAGAGTCAGCCTGAAATGATTCCACCCAACTTCGACGCCTCTCCTCCCAATGCCCAGTGCAACAAAACTTCAGCAAAGAAGTGTGTGTGTGGACCGGGCATGGTGGCTCACGCCTGTAATCCAAGCACTTTGGAGACCAAGGCAGGTGGATCACCTGAGGTCAGGAGTTCAAGACCAGCCTGACCAACATGGTGAAACTCCGTCTTTTAAAAAAAAAAAAAAAGAAGTGTGTGTGAGGGGAAGGTTGTTATATACACAAATGAGATGATCAAGACTAGGTGGGAGCGGGGAGATGGAATGCAGGTTGACTCTAATAAAGACACCTGAGAAAGCCAGCAATCCAGTACAGTGAAGACGGTAAGGCACAGAAACACATCTCCCACTCACGGGAAGCACATAGACACCATCACAAGTAATGACAGCTTTCCAACCTGCAGCCTTTGCAAAGGCACAAAGGGCTACCATTTGTAGAGTTCCCAAATACATACCATGACCCCACCCGCATCTTATGGACAGTATAGTCCCAATTGTTACATCTCTCATGGAAACCAAGTATCATGGTAAATCAGTTAAGATCAAAATGTTAAGAATTCAAAATCTACTGTAGGAAAATTTCTAGGTAGTAAACATTATGTTTCCAAAGTGCTGAAAAAGAGAAGCAATCAATTAAATATTGGAATTAATTAATAATAAATATTTCATGAGTTTGAAACTTGTGAGCTGCAGTGACTAAAGTCCAAGAAGCAGAAGTGACCAAAGACAGGGTATAGAGAAGCCAGGCGTCCTCTGAAGCTGAGAGTCCACCAATGACCAAAACACACCTGGTCTAACGTGGCCATACCAGGGATGCCTGGAGAAGCAGAAGTCACACCAAAGTAGAATCAGAAATAGTTTCTGCTTTAAAAAAAAAAAAAAAAGTAGGTATTTTTCTTCACTTTCTGGTCTCATCTGGCTGGTTTAGCTCTCCTAAAATGCTTGACTTATCGGAGATTTGGGAATGGCCCTTTCATTCAACAAACATTATAGAGCCAGCTGTGATGAAGTTGACAAAAAGGGATGAGGCAACTTCTGACCTCTAAGGATGAACAGTCTTGAGAAAGGGGCTGGGGGAGAGGGAGAATCAGATACTGAAAGACCCGCAAAGGCCAGAAAAACTCAGTAATAAATATATGCACAACAGCTACAGGGGCCCAGAAGTGGTTAGTTCAGCCTACAGGTGTTAGAAAAGGGTTCCTGGGGGAGAACTCAGAAATGCAGACATAGTTGAAGAATCTTTCTTTTTATCATTTTCCTTTCAGAATTTAGAAATCAATTAAAAACATGTAAGTGACCCATACATATGTGCTGAATTGATTTTCCACAAAGGGGAAAGGGTAATTTAATGAAAAAAAGGCTAGTCTGTTGAACAAATGGTGCTAGAACATCCGAAATCCCTATGCAAAATGATGACTCTCAAGCAATACCTGGCACCACATACAACATTTAATGTGAAATAAGTTAAAGCCTAAAAGTTAAATTAAAACTTATAAAACTTCCAGAAAAAAAAAACAGAGAAAATAATCTTTGTAAACTGGAGTTAGATGAAGATTCCTTAGCTACAAATACCAAATGCACGAACCTTAAGATAAATCACTGATAAACTGAGTTTGTTTTTTTTTTTAACGGAGTTTCACTCTATTGCCCAGGCTGGAGTGCAGCAGCAGGATCTCAGCTCACTGCAACCTCTGCCTCCCGGGTTCAAGCAATTCTCCTGCCTTAGCCTCCCAAGTAGCTGGGACCACAAGCATGTGCCTCTATGCCCAGCTAATTTTTATATGTTTAGTACAGATGAAGTTTCGCTATGTTGGCCAATCTGGTCTCAAACTCCTGGCCTCAAGTGATCCACCCTCCTCAGTCTCCCAAAGTGCTGGGATTACAAGGGTGTGCCACCCAGCCTGGCCAGATAAACTGAATTTCATCAAAATAAAAAACTTTTGCTCTTCTAAAGATACTATTAAGAGAGTAGACAGCCGGGTGTGGTGGCTCACGCCTGTAATCCCAGCACTTTGGGAGGCTGAGGCGGGTGGATCACAAGGTCAGGTGTTCAAGACCATCCCGGCCAACATGGTGAAACCCTGTCTCTACTAAAAATACAAAAATTAGCCAGGCGCGGTGGCGCGAACCTGTAATTCCAGCTACTCAGGAGGTTGAGGCAGGAGAATCCCTTGAACCTGGGAGGTGGAGGTTGCAGTGAGCCAAGCTCACGCCACCACACTGCAGCCTGGGCAACAGAGTGAGACTCTGTCTCAAAAAAAAAAAAAAAAAAGAGAATGGAGACAAGTCACAGAACAAAGACCAAATGGAGCAACTGGTGTGAATGAATATGGTGTGAACTGCTGGTAGTAATGCAAAACAGCAGCCTCACTTTGTAAAATAGTGTGGCAGTGTCTCATAAGTTAAGCATATACTTATCATATGACCTAGCAATGCCACTCCCTAATTATTTACCAAAGAAAAATGAAAACGTATGTCTACACCAAAACCTGTATATGAATGCTTACAGCGGCTTTATTCATAATTATAAAAAACTGGAAACAACTCAAATGTCTTTCAGTGGATAGATGGATAAATACACGGGGAACATTGTACAATGGAACACTACTCAGTAATAGAAGGGAACGAACCAATGATTACATGCAATGACATATATGGATCTTAAGGCATTAGGACTCAAAAGGTTAGATATTTTATAATTCTACTTATACGACATTCTGTAATAAGCAAAATTCTAAGGACAGGAAAGTGAGCAGCAGTTGTCAGGGCTGGGGGGAGATGACTGACAACCAAAGGAATGGAGGCCAGGTGCAGTGGCTCAGGCCTGTAATCCTAGCACTTTGGGAGGCCGAGGCGGGCAGATCACCTGAGGTCAGGAGTTCAAGACCAGCCTGATCAACATGGCGAAACCCCGTCTCTATTAAAAATACAAAAATTAGCCAGGCATGGTGGCGTGCACCTGCAATCTCAGCTACACGAGTGGCTAAGGCAGGAGAATCACTTGAACCTGGGAGGTGGAGGCTGCAGTGAGCCAAGATTGTGCCATTGCATCCCAGCCTAGGCAAAAAGAGCGAACTCCGTCTCAAAAAACAAACAAAACAAACAAACAAACAAACCAACCCAGTATTTTCCTAGGGAAAGGATTCTCTGAAAGTGACAGGATAGGAAGCACCAGAATAGAAAGCTCCCCACCTCAATGACAGTTTGCACCGCAGAATCTGAATGACAGAACTATTTTGGAGCTCTGGAGTTTCATCATTCCTTTCATCCTAATGGCCCCCAAAGTCTTAATTTGTTCCAGGATCAACCAAACATTCCAGAGTTTCATCTAAATCAGACAGATCTGGGTGAGACTCAAGGTGCACTTCATCCTGAGGCAAATTCCCTCCAGCCACGAGCCTGTGAAATGAAGCAATGTATCTATTTCCGAAACACAGTAGTGGGACAGGCATAGGATAGACATTCCCATTCCGAAAGGGAGAAATAGGCAAGAAGAAAGGGGTAGCTGGTCCCAAGTAAGTCCAAAACCCAACAAGGCAAACAGCATTAAGTTAGAGAATCATCTTTTTGACCCTATGCTTCCACCTTCTGAGCACACTAGTGGGGAAGGAGGCCAAGGTTTCAGGCAGCCCTGCCCCTATGGCTTTGTTGGGCTCAGGGCATGCCGCAGCTCTTAAACGTATCAGAATCCTGTGCCTGCAGCGGCCCCAGGCTGGGGCTGCCACTGGTGGTGCTACAGTTCTGGGGTCTGGTGCAGCGGCCCCAGCCCTGCTGCTCCATTGGGCATTGCCATAGGGGAGCGCTCTGTGATGGCCCTGCCCTGTGGCTTATGTCTGCCTGGGTCCCCACGATATCTGATACAGCCTTTTAAATCTCAGTGGAGGCTGCCAGTCCAGGCACTCTGTGCACCTGCAGAGTTGGCACCACATAGATGCCACCTAGGCTTGCCACTTGTACCCTCCAGAACAGCAGCATGAGCTGCACCTGGGCCTGCTTGAGCCAGAGAGCCACTGGGCCAGAATGTGGTGGGCAGAGACCTGAGGTGGCACAGGACAGCAAATGCTGATTTCCCACAGGTGCCTAGGGCCACTCTTTTGGGGCTGCCTCATAGACCTTTGAAATGGCTTCTGTGGGTCTCCCATTGTCTTGATGTATAGCACCTGGACTCTTTCTAGCCATGTGAATTCCTTTATCAAAGGGTCACTTGGCCACACCCTTGAATGGTTTTTGTTGTTGCTGTTCTTTACTTGGCTAGGCTGTGAATTTTCCAAATCTTTATGTTCTGCTTCCATTATAAATGATAAATTCTGTCTTTAAATCATTTCTCTTCTCTCTCATTTTACTGCGTGCAGTTAAAAGAAGCCATGTAGCACCTTTAATATTTGGCTTAGAGATTTCTTCTGCCCGATATCCTAGCTCATTACTTTTAAATTCTGCCTTCCATAAAGCCCTTGGGCATGGATACAATTCACCCAAGTTCTTCAAGTCTTTACATATAACAAGGATGGCCTTCAGCCAACTTCCAATAATATATTCATCATTTCCATCTGGGACCTCATCAGAATGGCCTTCACTGTCTATACTTCTATCCACATTATAGTCACTACCAATGAGGTGATCACTAGGAATTTCCATAGTTCCCTACAGTTCTCTTCTGAGCTCTCACCAGAATCACTCTCAATGCTCAGTTCAGAACAATACAGGCTTTTTCTAGCCTGCTCCTCTAAATTCTTCTGGCCTCTGCTCATTACCCAGTTCCAAAGCCACTAACACATTTCCAGGTATTTGTTATAGCAACAGCCCAACTTCTTGGAGCTAATTTTCTATCTTAGTGTTCTGTGCTGCCATGACAAAAAGCCACAGACTGGGTAATTTGTAATGAGCAGAAATTTATTTTTCACAGTTCTGGAGGCTGGGAAGTCCTAGACAAGGAGCCTGCATCTGGCAAGGGTTCATCATGCATGGTAGGAGGGCAAAGAGGGTAAGAGAGACAGAAAAGGAGGCCAGATTCATCCTTTTTTGTTTTTCAGACAGGGTCTCACTCTGTTGCCCAGGTTGTAGTGCAATGGCACAATCCTGACTCACTGAAACCTCTGCCTCCTGGGCTCAAGCAATCCTTCCACCGCCTCAGCCTCCTGAGCAGCTGGGACTACAGGCATGTGACACCAGACCTGGCTAATTTTTATATTTTCTGTAGAGACGTGGTTTCACCCAGGCTGGTCTTGAACTCCTGGCCTCAAGTGATCTGCCTACCTCGGCCTCCCAAAGTGCTAGGATTAGAGGTGTGAACTACTGCGCCGGCCCAAACTCCTCCTTTGATAAGGAACCCATTCCTACAGTAACAAACCCACTCCCCTTCCCACAGCATTAATCCATTCATAATGGTGGTGCCCTCATGACCCAAACACTTCCTATTGGGCCCCAACTCCCAACACCACCACATTAGAGATCAAGTTTCCAACATATGAGCTTTGGGGGACACACTGAAACCACTGTACCATCGTAACCACAAAGAAAATATCTACAGAGGAAGGAAGGAAGGAAGGAAGGAAGGAAGGAAGGAGGGAGGGAGGGAGGGAGGGAGGGAGGGAGGGAGGGAGGAAAGGAAAGAAGGAAGGAAGGAAGGAAGGAAGTTAAATGTTTTACTACAAAAAATCATCTACACAGAAAAAGAGACAGTAATGCAGGAAGTGAGAGACCAGAAAGCTGTAAGGCATACAGAAAAATGACAGAAGTAAATCCCTTTATCAGTTAGCCTTAAAAGGAAGGACATTCTGACATAGGCTACAACATGAAAGACCTCGAGGACATTTTGGTAAGTGAGATCAGACAGTCACAAAAAGACAAATACATATAATTCTACTTATATAAGGTACTTAGGGTAGTGAAATTCATAGAGACAGGAAGCAAAATGGTGGCTGCCAGGAGCTGGGGGAGGGGAAATGGAGAGTTATTGTTTAATCGGTACAGAGTTAAATTCTGCAAGATGAAAAGGGTTCTGCAACCTCCGCTTCCCTGGTTCAACTGATTTTCCTGCCTCAGCCTCCCAAGTAGCTGTGACTACAGTTGTGCACCATCGTGCCTAATGAATTTTTCTATTTTTAATAGAGACAGGGTCTCGCCACGTTGACCTGGCTGGTCTTGAACTCCTGGCCTCAAGTGACCTTCCCACCTCATCCTCCCAAAGTACTGGGATTACAGGCATGGGCCACCATGCCCGGTCTTTCCCTCTTGATTATTTCTGCCCTATGAGAGACTCAAAGTGGGACACAGACCAGAAAACAGCACTAACAAGTGGCTTTATCCACTGTCTCCTGGAGTGGTAGAAATCCGTGCTACATGTGTCCTTCTCTAATGCAAACCTCTTTTCACTTGTCTGGGAGAGCACTGGTAGCCATAGAGAGGCAGCTATGGGTGATAGAGAGAAGTCGTGCAGGAGGGCAGGGTCGTGGGTTCCAGCAGGTTGTGCGAGTCTAGGTGAGGCACATCGTCACTCCGGCCTCACTCATCCGCAAAACAGAGGCTGAACCAGATGGCTGCTCTAAGCTATCCTAGCTCTGAGTCTGTCACCTAATGTAAGGTCTCAGGTAAATTTTCCTCAGTTTCTTCTTGCCAAGGGTTTTTGGAAAATGACCACTGACAATTTGTTGACTAAAAAAAGTCTGCTAATCTACAGACACCAGACTGACTTCCCCTTATATCCATAATCAAGTAACATTTTGCAAAAGGGATTTGGGAGCCCTGTGTGACAAGGAAGGACAAGGGGCAGGTCTCCAGCAAGTCATATGAAGAAACTGAACAGTCAGCCCTGGCTGGCTGTAACAGGGAAACCTGGCTTTTATCTCACCGCTTCCAGAGCAAACGAACAGGAAAACTTCAGGAAAAACACCCAGAGCCCTGGGTGTTCACCCTCCTGCCAGTAAGCTGCACACAGAGGACGGTGAGTGCAAGTGTCCTAAGGACTAACAGTACCATTCAATTAATGCTGCAGCTTTCACCTACTGAAGTTGACAAAACTGTCTCTGACTCTGCTTGGTTGCACATCACTAAAGGAATACTAGCTGCTAAGCCTGCTTAGTGCCTGCACTTCCGACTTCCTATTCTCAAGAAGCCCCATAAGGGGCATTTGGCAATATTCAACATCTGTCAAAACTGCAAATGCATTTACTGTTTGATATATATAAGGAAATATATGTCATATACATATATTTTTCCATGTGTGGGGTGTGTGTGTGTGTGTGTGTGTGTGGTGTCACTGTATCACTGTTTAAATAACGAAAGTGTCCATGAAGTTAAACTCCAGGCTGGCCTTCAAAATGGCATATATTTAGGACTAGATGGGAGTACATAAACATTTTCAGAAGTATACAGGTATCTTTTTAAAGAAGGAAACAACTTTTAGATCCTCAATGTCATACATAAGCTTTTCTAAAACTGATCCTCCTGTGCACATTCCTGCCAGTTCTCCTTTCCTGATGCTGCTTTCAAAATCACCCACTCCCTCTCACACAGGAAGGAATGCCCCTCATGTATCCCCATGGGTTTAATTAAATACCCCTGGGAACCAAATTACAGGCCAAGCTAAGAATACATCACTTCAGAGGGAAAGACTCGAGAGATAAGCTGCAAAAGTGTCACTAAGAAATAAACATGGCCAGGCATGTTGGCTTACGCCTGTAATCCCAGAACTTTGGGAAGCCAAGTGGATCACTTGAGGTTGGGAGTTCACGACCAGCCTGGCCAACATGGTGAAGCCCCGTCTTCACTAAAAATACAAAAAGTAGCCGGGCATGGTGGTGCATGCCTATAGTTCCAGCTACTCGGGAGGCTGACGCAGGAGAATCGCTTGAACCTGGATGGCACAGGTTACAGTGGGCTGAGATCACCACACTGCACTACTGCAAGAAAGAAACATAAAGTATTCTACAAACACTTACCAAGTACTTACTAAGAAATAGGTACTATCTTAGGCTCTAGGGTTATGACAAGTAAAATACAGGCAAAAAGTTCCTGCCCTTCCAGAGCTCACATTCTAGTGGGGGAAGTCAAATAACAAAAAGGACTAGTTAATTATGAACTATGTAAGAAGGTAACAACTGCTAGGGAGAAAAAAAACAGGTTCAGAGGAATGGGGATGCTGGGACTGGGGGCTGGGAGTTCTAATTTTAAATAAGGTGATCAGGGGCTGGGTGCGGTGGCTCACACCTGTAATTCCAGCACTTTGGGAGGCCAAGGCAGGAGATCATTTGAGTCCAGGAGTTTGAGATAAGTCTGGGCAATATAGCGAGACCCCATCTCTACAAAAAATTTTTTTAAATTAAATAAGGTGATCAGAAGAGCCATCACTGAAGATGACACCTGAGCAAAGACCCAAAGGAAGTGAAGAGTGAACTATGGAGGAAGCACCTTCCTGGCAGAGAGAACAGCAAGTGCAAAGGCCCTGGGGCAGGGAGGATGACTGGGGATCGTTCAAGCAAGAGCAAAAAGGCCAATGTGGAAGGAACAGTCAGCAAGAAAGAGTGTAAAAGGAGGTAAGTCAGAGGGCATAGTGGGTGGGGAGACTGGGTGACTCCCCAGGAGCTGGGAAGGCACTGGAAAGTTTGCAGCTGAGGTGAGACAGACATAGGACATTTAAAATTATTACTCTGGCTGCTGCAGGGAGAAGAGACTAACACCAGCAGAAGCAGGGACCCTGGCCAGGAGGCTACTGAAATCATCCAAGTGAGAGACGACAGTGTCTTGTGGACAAGCAGAGGTTGTGAAAAGTGGATACGGCCTGGATAGATTCTGAAGTTGTAGTTAGTTACCTGAAAGATTGGTGCAGGGTTTGAGAGGAAAAGAAGAGTCAGGAAGATCTCAAAGTTATTGGCCTGGGCAAGCAGAAACATGAAGCTACCTTGAATTGAACAAAGGAAGAAGTGACTATATCAGATTTGGAGACAAAACATGGAGTTCTGTTTCTTATTTTTATTTATTTATATTGAGAGAGTCTCACTCTGTCACCCAGGCTGGAGTGCAGTGGCATGATCTCAGCTCACTGCAACCTCCACCTCCCAGGTTTAAGCAAGTCTCCTGCCTCAGCCTCCCGAGTAACTGGGATTACAGGGTGTGCTACCATGCCAAGCTAATTTTTGTACTTTTAGTAGAGATGGGGTTTTGCCATGTTGGCCAGGCTGGTTTGGAACTCCTGACCTCAAGTGATCCGCCCGCCTCAGTCTCCTAAAGTGCTGGGATTACAGGTGTGAGCCACCATGCCCGGCCTGTCTGATTATTTTAATTTATAGTAAGACTTTAAGTCAAACAGAGTAGCTTATTTTGGCTACCCTAGATCCTTTGTTGCACATGCATTTTAGAATGAGCTGATTTATTTCTACTAAAAACCTGCTGGGATTTTTATTGGAGTGTGTTGCTTCTATAAATTACTTGGGATAGAAGTGACATTCAGAATTGTCCAATCCATAAATTTAGTGATCTCCTCATTAATGTAGGCCTTCTAATTACTCTCCATGATATTCTGTAGTCATTATGACAGTCTTGCACACCTGTTGCCAGATTTATCCTAAAGTATTTCTCATGCTACTGTAAATGTTACTCTGATTTTGATTTCCAGTTGTTTGTTGCTGATATATACAAATACAACTGCTTTTGGTATATTCAATTTACATCTTGCAGCTTGCTAAATTCACTTATCAGTTTTAGTAGCTTTTTTGTAGATTTCATCAGATCTTTTACGTAGGCAGTCATGTCATCTGAGCATAAAGACAACTTTGCTTTTCCCTTTTCAATCTGGATATCTTTTATTCTTTTGTCTAGCCGTACTGGACACACTGGAACCTCTAGTACAATGCTGTGTAGAAGTAGTGAGGATGACGTCCTTTCCTCGCTTCTGATATTAGGGGTGAAAAGCATTTAGTCTTTTATCATGAAGTATGATGTAAGCTGAAGGTTGTTCATAGATGCCCTTCATTAGGCTGAAAAAATTCCCTTCCATTCCTAATTTGCCTATCAGAAATGGACATCAGATTTTGCCAAATGCATTTTCTGCATCTATTGAGATGATCACAGGGATGTGTTGTTGATTTGCTAAACTGGGTTTGCTAAAATTATAAGAGTCATGAGGGATGTTGGTCTAGTTTTCTGTTCCTGTAATGTCTTTGTCTGGTTTTGGTATCAGACTGACTTCATGGAATGAGATAGGAAGTGCTCATGATCTCCTTTTCTGTTTTCTGGAGAGGCTGTATAGAATTAATATTATTTCTTCCTTAAATCTTTGGTAGAATTCACCCATGGAGCAATCTGGGCCTAGAGTTTTCTTTGTGGGAAGGTTTTTAACTATAAACTCAATATCTTTAACAGATTTAAGGCTATTTAGATGGTTACTTCTTGAGTGAATTTTGGTAGTCTGTGTCATTTAAGGAATGTGTTTCTTTTAGATTGCTGATCAATATTCATTTATTACACTTTCAATATATTTAGAATCTGTGTGATGCCATGTCTTTCATTCCTGATATTACAGTTATTGTGTTCCCTTTTTTCCCCTGATCGGTCTGGCTAGAGGTTTATTAGTTTTATTGTTCTCTCAAATAACTAGTTTTTGGTTTCATGATTTCTGTACTGTTTTTCTGTTTTCTGTTTCATTGATTTCCACACTGGCTTTTTCTTCTGCTTAACTGAGGTTTCACTAGTCTTCATTTTAAATGTCTTTTTTTTGGGGGGGGGGCTACCAAAATTCTTTATTTGAAGAAATGGTACAAAGAACCTAAGTGGATGTTTTGGTACAACTTATAGAAAAGGTAAAGGAAATCCCAATATGCATGCACTGCCTTGGTGACCAGGGAAGTTACCCCGTGGCTATGGGGAAATTAGCCTAAGGCTTAGCTTTCATGATCACTGTCTCCCAGGGTGTGCTTGTGAAAGAGATATTCTGCCAAGCCAGATTGGGGTGCTCCCATCTTGCCCAAGTTGGTCATGTGGTCACCCAATTCTTTGATGGATTTCACCTGCTCATTCAGGTACTGAGTCTCAATGAAGTCACACAAAGCAGGTCATTTTTGTCAGTGGCCAGTTCGCACAGATCCAATAGTGACTGATTCACTTTTTTTTCCAAATGTAATGCACAGTCCATAGCATTCAGCCTGCTCTCCCAGTCATCATGGTCCGGTTTCTTGATATCCTTAAGGAAGATGCAGCCATCTCGTTGGTTCTGCAGCTTCATCAGTTTCTCGGCACGATCCCTCTCCTCATGAGACTGGTGAAGAAAATACTTGGCAAAGTTCTTCAAAGCCACATCATCGCGGTCAAAGTAGTAAGACATGGACAGGTAAACACAGGAGGCGTAGAGCTCCAGGTTGATTGGGCAGTTGATGGCGGCCTCTGAGTCCTGGTAGTAGTTCTGGTGCACCTGCAAAGGAGATGCGGTCCTGGTGGTGGCGGTGGCTGCCTTGGGGCAGTCCGAGGGCGTGGTATGGAGGTGACGGAGAGCTGGCTGTGGGCGACGGGCCAGGGTGGGGGGCGAGCGCCGGCTTCCGTCCAAGCACTGTTGAAGCAGGGAGCCGCTGCGACTCTCGGCGAAGAACGTCTAATTTCTTAAAGTGGGACTCCAAGGTCATTGACTTGGGACCTTTGTTCTTTTCTAATACAAATGCTCAACTTAAAATGGGGTTACATCCTGAAAAACCCATCAGAAAATTGAAAACTGTAAGTTGAGACGTCATAAGTCAGGGGCCATCTGTACTATATAAATTTCCCTTTAGCTCCATCCCACAAATTTCATGTGGCACTTTCACCTTCATTCAGTTCCAGATACTTACTAACTTCACTTTTTTTTCTTTGACCCATGATTTATTTAAAATTATGTTATTTTCCAAATATTTGAAAGATCTTCCAGATACCTTTCTGTTATTAATTCCTCATTTAATTCCATGTGGCCAGAGATCATAATTTCTACAAATTGAATCAGCTTACACTTACTGAGGCTTTTTTTTTTCTTCGAGACTGAGTCTCACTGTTGCCTAGGCTGGAGAGACGCAATCTCTCACTGCAACCTCCACCTCCCGGGTTCAAGCAATTCTCCTGCCTCAGCCTCCCAAGTAGCTGGGATTACAGGCACCCACCACCATGTTGAGATAATTATTTTGTGTTTTTAGTAGAGACAGTGTTTCACCATTTGGCCTGGCTGGTCTGTAATCCTGACCTCAGGTGATCCACCCGCCTTAGCCTCCCAAAATCTGGGATTACAGGTGTGAGCCACCATTCCCAGCCTACTGAGGCTTTTTAAATGGCCCAGAAAATGATTTGTCTTGGGAATAGTTCCATATGCACTTGAAAAGAATGTGTATTCTGCTGTTTAGGGGTAGAATGTTTTATTGAACATCAATTAAATCAAGTTAGTTGATTACATTGTCCAAATCTTCTATATCCTCGATTTTTTTTTTGTCTCCTTACTCTATCAGTTTTTGAAACAGTTGTTAAAACCTTCAACTATAATTATAGACTTGTTTATTTCTCCTTGAAGAGTTTGTATTTTGAATCTCTGTTAATACATGAATATTTAAGATTATGTCTTGATGAATTTATCCCTTTATTATTATGAAAAAATTCTTTATCCTTGGTGACATTTCACTTTAAAAATAGTTTGTTTAATATGCCACTAAGGTTTTCTTTTCATTAATGTTAACATATTGGGAGAGAGATCCAAGATGGCCGATTAGCAGCAGCTCAGGATTGTAGCTCCCAGTGAAAGCGCAGAGAGCGAGTGGACACCGCAATTTCAGACGAATTTCTGTTGCCCACAAACTGGGAGATACCCAGCGAAGGAGCCACACGGGTTGCCAGCGTGACTCTTTTGGCCGGCGCGGTGCTTCCCAGTGCAGAGTATATGGGTGCCCTTTGAGTCGGCCTTGGCTGGTCCCATCCCCACAAGGAGAACAGCAATTGGAAGTGCTGAGGACTGAGAGTTTCACAGTAAGCACAGCTGAACCCAGGAAGGCCTAGCTCTGTGCGGAAGGGGCATCCGCCAAAGGAAAACTAAGAAACAGAAAAAACTTCATCACCAACAA
>CAUYLG010066953.1:0-15426 GCA_963573385.1 Cacajao melanocephalus
GCTTATATTCCTCTCCAAATTGTCCATTCTCGTGAGCATTTTGTCAAACCCTTTTTCAAGGTTCTTAGTTTCTTTACATTGGGCTAGAACATATTCTTTTAGCTCAGAAAAGTTTCTTATTATCCACCTTCTGAAGCCTAATTCTGTTAATGGATCGTACTCGTTCTCCATCAGGCCTTGTTCCCTTGTTGATGAGGAACTATGATCCCCTGTAGAAGGAGAGGAATTCTGATTTTGAGTATTCTCAGCCTTTTTATGCTGGTTTCTTCCCATCATTGTAAGTTTATCCACCTGTCGTTTGTAATTACCAACTTTCAAATTAGGTCCCTGAGTGGACGTCCAACTTGTTGATTCCCAGCACTGAAATCTGAGCAACCCACTGCGCCGACTAAAGCAGCGGCATTAAGATTTGTGGTGCTTTTCTGCCCGGGAATCTCCAGTCTGGCTTCCCTCTTGAATCCCTTTTTCAATCAGGGAAATAGGCGACTGCCTTCCCGGAGCTCCGAACATCAACCAAAAGGGGACCCAGTCCCGTTTACTCTGCACCAAGCACCGCCACGCCGAGACGCTGGCAGAACCGCCACACCGGCCACAAGAGTCACGCTGGCGACCCCTGGGGCTCCTCTGCTGGGAATCTCCTGGTCCGTGAGCAACAAAAATTCATCTGTAAGTGTGGCGTCCTCTCATTCTGTGCGGTTTCTCTGGGAGCTACAATCCTGAGCTGCTAGTAGTCAACCATCTTGGATCTCTCTCCCAATTTTTATATCTTTAGTAGAGACGAAGTTTCACCATTTTGGCCAGGCTGGCCTCGAACTCCTGATTTCAAGTGATCTGTCTGCCTTGGCCTCCCCAAATGCTGGGATTACAGACAAGAGTCACCGTGCCCAGCCAACATTTTAAATAAACACTCAAAATCCATCACTTTCCAGTTATTTTACTATTTTATTAGATTTAACTATATATTTTATCTGTACACGTGAAGTTTCTTTACACCTATACATCTGTATGCTGGAAACACTACATAATGTGCTGTTTGGCATCTCTTCCCAACTCCGTGTCCAATGTCACTTTGGTACCTTGAAATTGGTCATGATGGGAGGATTTACACTATGGAAATAAACAAACACTACAAATTAGAACTTGATTTATTGTTCTGTTGATTTTCTGACTTAAGAAAGTCATGGAAAAATGCTAGTAATGCAGATTAAACTTTAAGGCATGCCATGCCTATAGCCATTACACTGTCAACAGCACAAAATATTAAGAAAATAGACTTTTTAAAAAGTGCCAGGCATGGTGGCACATACCTGTAGTCCCAGCTACCAGGGAGGTTGAGGCAGAAGAACTGTTTGAGCCCAGGAGTTTGAGACCAGCCTGGGCAATACAGCAAAACCCCAACTCTGAAAAAAAAAAAAAAAAGACTTTTTTCAGTATTTAAAAGCTATTATCTGATTCAGCATAGAAGTCGCTCACATCATTGGCCAATGTGTAAAGTTCCAGCATAATCTTTGTTGTTTTATTTCCTTATGTCTAACTCATTAAGAAAAATATTAACTGATGCTTACATTAGAATTATATTCATTTGTCAACTGCAGCCATAGGTTGACTATGAATACAGGAATTCAGCAAAAATCAATGAAAACATTCTACAAGAATCAATTGTATATATAAAATTTATAATAAAGGATATATTTCATGGCCAAGTGCGGTGGCTCATGCCTATAATCCCAGCACTTTAGGAGGCCAAGACAGGTGGATCGCTTGATACCAGGAGTTCGAGACTAGATTGGCTGTCTCTACTAAAAATACAAAATTAGCCAGCTGTGGTGGCATGCCCCTGTAATTCCATCTACTCAGGAGGCCGAGGCACAAGAACTGCTTGAACCCGGGAGGCAGAGGTTCACGCCACTGCACTCTAGCCTGGGTGACAGAGTGAGACTCTGTCTCAAAAAAACAAAGAATCTTACATATTTAATTTACAAATTATGTGCCTCACAGAAAAATGTATAATAAATATATGTAGGTATGTACACGCACACACAGTTTTTTTCAGAAAGCCAGTTATTAAACATTTACCAGCGCTACGTCACTATTAAATATTTCTTGGCCAGATAACCACTCCACTTCCTGGTATCTTCTGCCCTTTTTTCACCTCAGTTGTATCTCTTTGGTTGAGGGGTTTTTGTTGTTTTTGATTGTTTCTCTTTTTTATTTGTTCATTTTTCCCAATACCCGAATTCTATATAAGAAAGGAAGAGTCTGGATGGACCACATAAGCAAGAATCTTTTCTCCTTAGTGAAGGATTAAAATTGCAATCCCTTCAATATCATCTGCTTAATTTACTTCTTTCTTTCTACCCCGTGCATGTTTTGGGCCTCGTGTCTTAGAGCTGGCAAGGTGATTAGACATATCAGTGCTTACTCATGCTTCCTTTCACATTGCTAGTGACACACATTTCCCCACTTCCCTTCAAGCTGCCTCGCCAGGGTCCTGTTGTCAAAGCTAGCACGCGTTTGCTAAAGGCACTGCAAAGAGAAGTACAGGTGTTCATTGCATAACATCCACTGGACTCAGATGTGACAAGTAAAGCCTTGAATCCTAGGAGCTGAGGAAAGGCTCAAGTCCGTGATTCTCTGACCATAAGCTCACATCAATACTCTGATTACAGAGATAGAGGCATTTCATGGGCTTTCCCGAAAGTCCTGGAAAGATACAAAAATGAAAGTACTCATTTGTTGGGGTGGTAAAGTGTAGGTGAACGTTTTTTCACCTACGTTTTGAATTCTACTGTATTTGAATTCTATTAATGCCACTATGAATTGTTTGCATAACTATCTAAATAGAGGAATGTATTTAAATGTTTGCATATCAAAATAGAAAGACGGCATTCTGTTTTGTTTCTATGCATCCTAAGCACAAAGTGCTGTACGAACTTGCTTCTGTCCCTCCCTGTGCCAGGACCCTTCCCCCCTCACTCCCAGTGTCTGCTGTTTTCTCTCTGTGCCTATTTCCTCACCTCCCTTCATAGCCACGGTGACTTTCCTCCCACCACCAGTCAGAGCAGCTGCTTCCCCCGCCCCCACACAGGGTCTCCACAAGCATGCTTCCCTCCTGCTCCCGACAGAGCCAAAAAGACCACTGCCTCCCCATCCCCGTGGCCGTGTCACCCACTGAACATCACACACATGCGCCATTTCCCCAGAAAGTCATTCATCATTATCCCTTCACGCCTTTAGCACTGTCTCCTCTTCCTGAAATATTCTCTGTCACTGGCCATGGAAGCTCTATCTCTCTTTCCAGACTCTAGACCTGGGCCTCATTGATTCCCTCAGGGCCTTGGAGTAAGGCCAGGCATGGTGGCTCACGCCTGTAATCACAGCACTTTGGGAGGCTGAGGTGGGTGGATCACGAGGTCAAGAGATCGAGACCATCCTGGCCAACATGGTGAAACCCCATCTCTACTGAAAATACAAAAATTAGCTGGGTGCGGTGGCACGTGCCTATATTCCCAGCTACTTGGGAGGCTGAGGCAGGAGAATCACTCGAACCCAAGAGGCGGAGGTTAGAGTGAGCCAAGATCGCGCCACTACACTCCAGCCTGGCGACAGAGCGAGACTCCGTCTCAAAAGAAAAAGGCCCTGAGGGAATGAATGAGTCCCAGGTCTTCCTCCTCCGCCTCTGCCTACATCTGTATTTTCATGTTCCTCTCATGCTGCCCTCCCATGGCCCCTCTCCCTGTCTGAGTTTTTCAAAAGATAAACTCATATGTTAAACGACACATACTTGTTCCTGGAACAAAGCCTAGCTCATTCGTAGAACAAATAAGGGCTTGTTCTATAACTTGTTATTTATATTAATTCGATGAAGTTACTGTGCGTTTCAAATGTATCAGATACTAGGGTAAGTAGTATGGATTTTACGAAATAATTAGGCCTGGTCTCTGTGCTCAAGAAGCTTGCAGATGGAGGATGGGGAGGGGTCCAGGGCTGGACGAGGGTGAGGCAAGGGAGGCACTCACCCCAAGTGCAAATTTTAAGGGGGTGCCAAAGAACTCGGTAATTAAGATAAATACTGTTTTAATATATTTAAAATCAGAATTAATGCTAAAAATCCATGATGAACAAGATAGGAAAATGTTAAACGAAGGCAGGGTCCTTTTCCCTTTGCCTCAGCCTCTGCCATGGCTTTGCACAGCACTGTGTGAAGGGCTGTGTGTGCAGGGGCGAGAGGAAGAAGGGAAGCAAACAGGACGCGCAGGAGGAGTGTCTAAACGAGCCTCCTTGTCAGCAGTGCGGGGCCACTCACCTGCTTATCTCACACTGACCCTAACCCGGCTCTTCCCTGTTTGTCCTGCCTCAGTAAAGGATGCAACTGTTCAAACAGGGCCCAAGCCGCAGAGCCGGGAACGGTCCTGCCTGCTCGCCTCCCTCTCCCCTGTCATCCTTTTTCTCTCCTTTCATAGCCATGGTGCTGCTTCCTAGGCCTTTCACCACCACCACCCCATCCAATCTACCCTCCACACTCCTCCAGGAAGCTCGTAGAAACCCCAGTGTGATCCCCAGAACAGTTTAGCAGATAAAGCCCAAACTCCTCAGAGAGGCCTGTGTGACCTGGGGCCCGTCCATGCCCAGATCTGCTGCCGCTACCAGACTGATCTCCGTCCCCTGCACTCCCAAACCCTGGGCCTTTGCTCTTACTCTCCCCCTGCCCATCACACCCTTTCTTTTCCACATCTGGAGAACTCCTACTCATCCCACAAGTGAGAAGCAAAGTCTTGAACTGAAGACTGCCTGGCAATAAATCCAATTACCACTACCGTTACAGAGGTATAAGTGCTTCTTTGCAGAAACTCTGCTTAGAGATTATCCCCTTCAAGAAAACTTGCTTGACTCTCCCCTCTCCTGGGACAGTGTTGAAAGGCCCTGCAGCGTCCTCTTATAAAGGCCCAACTGCATATTCCCCATGGGTGCTGTATTTGCCCGTTTACTTGTCTGTCTCAGCACTGTAAGCAGCCCACCGTCAGGAAATCTACGGGGATCTTTTGCATCCCAGCTTCTAGCCACTTACTTATCTGTAGCAGATGCTCAATAAATGTTTGTTGAATGAATAAATGAAAGTATGCATGGCATCTGGATTGATAGGAAATACCAGTTAGACTAAAAGAAGAGAGATACCTATGTCCTAGGGCTACTGTGTACCGTGGGACAGGTGGTACACTTCATAGCTTTAGAGACATGTGATTTATGTCATGTCTATGTGACTGGCACCCCCAGAGATCACCCAGGGGAATTCTACTCCACCTCGCGGTTGTCATTCTTTGAGGACCAGCACCCTGTCCACATACAGCACCCACACAGTGCTTCATGTCCTATAGGTTCAGCAGGCTATTAGAGAAATGAATGGATATACTTAAGTGAATTTTTCATAAAGTTGTGGTAGTCAAGGTATTGCCCTCTTCATATTAGGGATATTTTTATTCTATGAACTGTGATGAATAGTCAAAATCTTTTCCTCCCATCAAGCATTCATTTATTCAACAAAGATTACTGAAATATTCACTTATGTGCCAGATAGAGGCACTGCCCTGGACACTGAGATAGATAGAACAGTGAGCAAAACAAAGCTCCCTCACTGAACTTACATTCTAGTACAGAAAACACCGTAAACAAATAAGCAAAGTAAGTACGGAATAGAATGTTGAAGACAGATAGTAGGAAATGATATGAAGAAAATTAGCGTTGAGTTGGGAAAGAGAGGGACACAGAGGGAGGAATTTTAGATAAGATCATGTTCTCCTCAGTTCATATGTCAAAACTTAATTCCCTAAAAAATAGTAATCGGAGGTAAGCCTTTTGGAGGGGGTCAGGTCATGAGAGTGCTGCCCCATGAAAGAGGCTTGAGGGAGCCTGTGTGCCCCTCCCGCCACCAAAGAGGATGCAGCGAGAAGGTTATGAGGAGTGACCCTTCAGCAGACACTGCTGGTGCCCTGATGGCAGACTTCCTTATCTCCAGAACTTAGAGCCATACATTCTGTTGTTCACAAATTAACCAGTCTAAGGTCATTTTGTTACAGAGGCCTGAACAGGCTAAGACAGGTGGTTAGAGCAGGCTTCTGTGAGGCGGCCACGATTAAGCAGCCCTAAGTCAATGAAGTGAGGAAGCGAGAAGTCCTCTAGGTTAGGGAAGAACTTATATGGCCACCAGAAGAGCAAGGCGAAAGGCCCAAAGGTAAGAATGAGCTCAGTGTGCCTGAGGACATGCAAAGAGGCGTGGGAGAAGAAAAACGCCCAAAAATTCTTGCATTCCAGCCTCCTCTTTCTAGATTCCATAGATAGCAGGAAAACCTTCAGTTAATAACCCTTTTTTTTTTTTTAAGTGACTCCTTACCTCAGGCTACCAGTTTGCAGCACAATTCAAGAGATTCTCTGTCTCTCTTTGTTTTAACATCTTTACATTGCAGGCCTATCTTTTTGATACGCAATTCTGAATATTTAGAAAACATTCTCTTTTCAACAATCAGTACAAACTTTCCTTTTTTTAAAAAAAGGAATGTGAGTATAGAGAGGATTGCTTTTCTGTATGCCCACTCCTATCTGTGAAACAGGTCCCATTTTTTGCTTATTTTAATTTCAGAAATGGTCTTTTCTTGACCTTGAAAAATTGGGTTGAATTTTGATATCTTTGCTTCTCTAGGCAAGTGGCAACACAGGGACAACATCCATTCCTTTTCATAAGGAGAGCCTCGTTAAATTTAAAGGTTTTCATCTTAATAAGGGTCCTTTCATTGGTTGTTAACCAAACCAAATTCGACCAAAGCATTTCTTCTCTTTTTCTAGAAGTTATTTGCTTGCAGGCATGATATTATTATATCAAAGCCTCTCTTGTCATTTAGAAAATAATTTCTGCACAATTTTTTTTTTCCTACCATAGAATACCAAGAAGTCAGATAATATGAAATACTTTATGATCAAATGTGTTATGCTGACACTAGTCTTTCTCTGGATAGGCCGAGTCATAACAATGAAAAAACCCAACTCAATTTCACCTGATCCCTATGGTATTATTTCTCTGTCCTTCATATCAAATTCCCAGAAAATGATGGCTCATCTGATAGGGTGCAATAATAACTCCATACAGATTAGAGCCCTTGGAAGCATCAGGGATAAAATTCACTCCATGACAGGATAGACAGATTAAAACTCTAATTAGTCTTTTATAGAACCTTGACAAGAAGCAATAAAACTATGAACACTCCTTTCTTTCCCAGCCTACTCCATGCAAATAACAGAATTTCATGTATAATTCAGAATTTGGGAGGTAGAGGAGAGGACAAAGGTGCATGTATTTTGAAAAAGCTCCCCTGATATCCTGGTGTTTCTCTTGATAAGTTATTTTCCCTTCCACTTTCTTTTTACTATTCTACTGTTCTGTGGCTATATTTCTATTTGTATTCTGTTTTTCATTTATAGATGTATTACTTATTTATCCCCTTCCTTACCTCTTCAAAATTTAAGGAAGTATTGTTTCTTTCTCCCATCATTCTTCTGTTTTATTATTTTCCTAAATATCTCCTCTCATTATTCCTTCTCTCACAACTTATCATAATACAGAATTCAAGTTTAGTTTAAGACAGTTATTGTCTCTCTGAAGTTTATATTTCCCATTCTTTACCGTGAAGTCAGAGTTTAAAGGAGGAGAGAGGAACTAACATTTATTAAACACTTTAGTGCCAGGCATTAGGCAAGGTGCTTTGCAGGCATAAATTCATTTAATCAGCTTAACACCCTGTGGTCGATTAGGTATTATTTAGAAAAATTCACTCCCTGCCCTTCACTTTCATGGGAGAGGATACTTTTTGCTCCAGTGATGTTGGGTTTGCCTAAATGATTTGCTGTGGCTTCAATATTGGGCAGAGTGTAATTTCCCGCCCCTTGACATTGGTCTCGATCACGTGACATGCTTTGGCCAATGGGATGGTAGTATAGCTATGTTACAAGCAGAAACTTGAATTATGCTTTCACAACTGAGCTTGCCCTTTTGCACTTCTGCCATGCCACATGAAAAACTCTCAGGCTAGGCCTCTGGTTCCAGGAGAAGGATGACTCTCTCAGAGAACAAAGCCATCGCAGCCCAGATTAGCCAACTCCCAGCTGACCCCAGCTCTCCAGATGCGTAACCGACATAAAGGCTTGTTGTTTTAAGCCCCTGAGATTCCGTGGCTTTCATTACACAGCAATAGCTAACCAATGCACAATCCCGTACGATAAGTAGTAGTATTGTCCCTTTTTAACCAAAATGGAAACATAGCAAGAACTAAGCCCACAGTCACACAGCTAGAATTCTGTAAAGACAGGAT
The DNA here is from genome assembly GCA_963573385.1 of Cacajao melanocephalus. Taxonomy (NCBI): domain Eukaryota; kingdom Metazoa; phylum Chordata; class Mammalia; order Primates; family Pitheciidae; genus Cacajao; species Cacajao melanocephalus. The sequence goes on from CAUYLG010066953.1 coordinate 8,358, forward strand.
TCACACCAAAGTCCGTCTGATCAAAACTCCAGTGCTCCCTTACCTACAGTACGTTTCCTCTTTAATCTTTATATTTCTCTTTCCATGAAACAAACAAAATAAATATGATTTTTACTTTCACACGTCTCTTGGTTGGTTTTTGCTGAGGTAAATAGTCCTCCCTAGAAAGTGTATTCTTTCCCCTGCTGAGAAGTTTGACTTCCTAGAATCATGTCTTACTTTATTCTGTGAGTTCTCAATATGGCCCACTTGTAATAGGATTAAAAAAAACCCTAATAACTGGTTATTCCAAAAATATATATACATACACACATATGTACACATATATATACACATATATACATATATATATAAACACATATATATATGTAATTTATTTCTTAAGCTCTAAGTCGATCAGCTAAGAAGAGCAATGCTGGGGGCAAGCATGTGGTGGATAATTACTTCCCCCTCTACTGCAGCCCGGAGGTGGAGTGTTTGATAAAACTGGTGTATTTCTGAGTGGTGGGTCCTGATAACATAGTTCTTGGAACTCAACAGAAACTGGTGGCATTACTGCTGAGTCGCTTGTCATTATTGTTTAGAATGGATGGTACTGAAGGGAAATACCTGAAAAAAACTGACAAATACAGTACCTATTATTTTTAAGATCCCAGAAGACTCTCCTGGATGTCAGAGATTGATCAGCTTAACTTCAGCGTCTGCAAAGGCATAGGAACAAATAGCCAATTTGAGGTAATACTGTAGTTAACTTGATGGCCAGCCGAAAGTCTATGCATTTTGCAGGCTTAGCCCTCCATGGTAGATCTTTAAATGTCACCCAGTGGTGGTTGTTAAGATCAATGGGAAATACGGCTTTGTTGTTTTTTTTTTTTTTATAAATCTCGCTTTGGGATTTGGTTCAGTTTCTCAGCCTGGGCACTACTGGTATTTTGGCCCAGATAATCCTTTGTTATAGCAGCTATGCTATACATTGCAGGAGGCTTAGCAGTATACTCTGGCCTCTACTCACTGGATGCCAGTGTCTCCAGACATCGCCAAATGCCCTGTGGGGGTCAAAATTGCCCCTGGTTGAGAACCACGGGGCCACATAAACACTTCTTCCAAAGATATTTACTTAGCATGCCTGACTGTAATGTAACCTGCCCTTGAGTATGTATTCACTACTCCTTGCTGCCACAGATACGACACAGACTGTCAGGGTGAACTTCAAAGCCCCAAAGTTTCACCCCGTTCCCTCTGGGAATCGTCAGGGGTTGTTGCCCATGCATTCCGGAAGTCTTCAGCTACTGTTGACACGCGATGCCATTCTTTCCCCTGCTCCACGATCCCTCCATGATGTCTGGCACCCAAAAAGCCATCTGAGGATATCACCCCGCATCAGTGCTGCCGGAAGGTATCCTGAACTTCCAAGTTCAAGATGTCTGCGCTGCCTTCAGAAGTGTTCAAGGACACCATACCTAGAGATTACAGACTGAAGCCACGTTCCTTGGGGTCCTGACTGCACTAGAGTCATTCTGGGCCCCTGAAGAGAGCCCCTGTGTGCCATGCTGTATCACCTGAGCATCAAAAGAAGACTGTTTGTACCCTGCCATCCCTCACATCCCCCAACTCACAGAATCTGCCAAGAAGAGAATTTGGGCTCAATGGTTCTCAATCCCTTAGGTAGGCCAGTGCTTCTCAAAGGTCACATGCAGCAGAGCCACCTGAGACATCCTGTGAAAAGGCAGATCCTCATTCAGTAGGTCTGAAGTGGGGCCTGAGATTCAGTATTTCTTACAGGCTCCCAGGTGAGGCTTGCTCTGTACTGTATTTTAAGCAGCAAAGTCTTAGTAGACATTGGAATCACTTGAGGTATAGATTCCTAGGCCCCCCATCCACCAGAGAGGCTGATTCGAGTCTCAGTGAGATCCAGTCATCTATGTTTCCAACAGGTTTCCCCAGGTAGTTCAGAGTCCACATTTTAATCAACCCTGCATTGCTGTGACCTTTATCTTTGTAAGACTGAGACATATATTCACTAGGGCTGGGTCTAATCCAGGAGCTGTAAACCACAGGTACATCCTCTTCCTGAGTATAAGCTCCTTCCCTACAGGCAAATCACCTCATGCAAATAAACTGCTGTCTGGTGACATCCCTAGGTCGTTAAGTATGCCCAAATAAGCCCCTAGCAACTAACCCAAGATAGATGCCTGCTGGGCCCCTAGCAGACTGGATGAGAAGAATGTTGGGGTCTCCTTCCAGGCTGGAGTACAGGGAGAGCCTTTTAAATAAAAAGCAATTGTCAACCCACATAGAAAGCACATACATCTTTCCGGACACACAGAGTTAGAAAATTCTTCACCCTGTGGAACTTAGGCCTGAACTCTGTCTGTCCCTGGGGTCTTTTTTAGGTGAGCAATTTCCTCAGACACAGGAGATCTACCACCTGAAACTTCTTCTGATGTTTTAGAGTTTCAAGGGAGAATATACTTTTTGAGGATTTATGCCACAGAAGGAAGTTTGGAGGGAATCTTCCTAGGTTAATATCCACAGAGGCCTCCGTCTCTGGTGTCCAACAGAATTCCCTCTCAACACTGAATTCCTCACAGGGGTCATACTTTCCCATCAGTAACTTCCTCAAAACAGGTGTAAGACATCAAATGAAAAACATAATAGTTCCAGCAAAAGGCATAGAAAGAGAGAAACTCCAAGTTTGAAGAGAGAGAAAAAAATAGAGTAGTTTTATGATACATTCACTTAAGAGAGACCCCCAGGACTTTCACTAGAAGTCAGCATGACTAGGGGTGAAGGTAAGGAAGAAATACTGAGATTCTACTATGTAACAGGCACCCTGCACGCATTACCTCCTATCACTTTTGCACGGATAATGAGGTGTCATCACCATTTTAGTGATGAAGACATGGAGCTCAAAAAATTTGAATTCAGGAGAAAATGAGTCAGGGTTTCTGATCCCAGGGAGCTGCCCTATTAGCCCCATGCTGCTTACATGGAAGCATCTATCTCATTTAAGCTGCTGTTATTTTGGGTCTCTCTATGACAGTAACTAAAATCTATACCCTAACTAATACAGCAAGATTCTATATCCAAAATTGCTAGGATAAATACGCTGTTTGAGTACTATCATTAGGACATTTCATATCATTTTTCTGAGTGCTTTCTTTGTGTTGTTTTATGTGAATACGAACGTGAATGAGCACTGCTGGGACCGTGGTGCCTCTCTCCATTCCCCCATTACCTGCTAACGCCAGTAATGGCATCTGTCAAGCTCTTTCGTAAGTAGGGTGTACAGAGAAATGTGTGATAGATTTGGCGGGATCAGGCTAAATCCATCCAAGAAGAAAATGTCATTTCAATTTTTATAATAGACTTTTGAAGAAACATCATATTACTCTCCTTCTTTATGAAAACTTATATTGCAAAAGATGAACTACTAAGCCAAAGCAGATCAATAAATGTGCCAGCGTGCTTCATCTCAACTCTAGTTTTCTCCAATTCTATCTCACTGTATACTGTTTTCATAAGAAGGAACGGTCAACGTTTTACATTTTAGCTTATGGTCCAATTCCCTAATCTCTTAAGAAATATGGATACAGTGATGACATACTCCAGATCTTCCAGGCACCGCCCAATTTCAGATGCTTTTTAATTGTCATCATTAGATCCTGGTCTATGATTCAGCTCTGTGGCCAAGACTTTTTTCTTATTTTTCCCATTTAAAATAATGGAAAAATAGACTCCTTTAACCTGAAAATCACCTGTCTCACACTTTTCCTGGAATGGATTTGATTCAGACGACTTGAACCCTTCCTGAATCTTCCCTTGCTCTCAGTTCTGCCTGTCTCCCTCTCATTCCCAAGGGCCCTGATCAATTTCTGTTATTTACCCAAGCATTATTATTACGGCAATTACAGTGGCTAGGTTTTTCTTTTGTAGATACATACATTTATATGCATCTGTCTCCACGCCTAGACTGTGAATTCCTCAAAAACAGGGACCCACTGCATCTGCTTTTGTATCATTATGCCTAACACATAGGCTGGCACACAATATATGTTCAATAATTTTATGTTTTAAGTTAGCAAGAACAAACAAATATGGTTTTGCTCTTTTGCTCATAGGTAAGTAGAGAAGAGGGATTTCTGGGCACTGCAGAGAATGTAGAGTCTGCTCAAGATGTGTCACCCAGGCAACATGAGTGGCTTGGAGGGGCCGAGGGAAGAAAGGGATTGTGCTAGTGGGGGAGATGAAAAGAAGCCAACAGCAAATGTTACCTTCTTCCAATTTTGTCTAAAGCTCACCTTGTCCGCAGCAATCACGAAAAGCTAAATTTAATAGCTAGAAGCAAGGTCAAGGGCCAGAGGCAGATTGGTTGAATTAGAAATTAAATTCTCAACTTGAAGGATGAAGAACAAATGCTCTACTGCTACACTCCAAGAACATCCCCCAAGAAAAATAAGTTCCCTTAATCTAAAGAACCAGAAACATGCTTCAAAAGAGATATTGTCGTCCCACTCTGTAAGAGCTCATTGCTAGACATTCTTGTTGGCCAATAGTGTGTGATGAGATCACAGTTCTTTTCTGGGCAAGTGTTTTCATGGGGCTTGCACAGGGAACTGGGACCTGGAAACGGAGTACTCAGAAATTAAATTAGGCAAAATTTCAGGGGTGCTCAAATAAGCTCATTTTTAAGTTTTATTTCAGCTAGCAGAGTGGATGCAGAGGAGGGGAATTTATCTTCAAGTGACATGAGCAAGAGCTTGGATCTGAGCCCTGAAAGCATTGTCACTTCCTGTAGCACTCATGGATCTGAACGTGTCTTCTACCAAACAGACAAAACCCACCCCAAGAAGTTATTTTTCCCAAGTTCAAAAGAGGTCTGCAGTTTGCATATTTCTTAATTTATTTGAGAAATCCAGATGCTTCTTCCCCCAACTTCTGATTTTTTATCTGTGATTTTTATTCTTGCCTTGGTTGATAAAAGATAGTACATCCTTTCTTGGCATCCCCAACTTAGTCACCAGAAGCAGATGGCTATGAACATGTGATCAAACATTTTTTTAATGATTTTTTTTTTTTACAAAGCCAATATATCAATACATGAAAGCAGGCAGTCTGTCAGCGTCAAATAATAAGCACTACAGAAACCTCCTGTGTTTGAAATGAAAACTTTTCTCTCGTGTACTCCCTTCGCCTCTAAATGCTCAGCTGCTCCATGCAAGCTGTAAAAGTCCCCTTTCCTTTGTTCACACTGTTCATTAACTGAGGGCATGACTGCTTCTGATTCTGCTCTCATATAAACTACCGGCACTTCACACTGGCAGCCTGATGTGCACAGATTATAGATTGGGGCTTTATGACTCCAATGTGTAGTCACCACTGTTCTCTTTTTCTTTAAAGTAACTACTACCAGTTACTCATGATTATCCAAGTTCTTGATGTTGTTACCCACTCAGCTTAATTAAGTCATTTGTTGATAGAAATAAGGTTTTGGTTTAACTGAGCTCAGCAAAAGGAAAAGTGTGTTAAAGTTCTTTAGTTTCGAACAACAAAAATACAGTTAGAAAAACTCAAGCTCACAAGAGAGGGGACTTTAGTGTGACACTGTGCAGAGTCTCAAAGGCCTGGGGGACCTGAAGGTAGAAAGGCACATGACCTCAGGAAGTAAAAGAGCCTGAGAATCACAAAACTAAAAGGAAGCATTCAGCCAAGGCATCTTGTACATTTTCTCTCCACAAACCAGCCTTGTCAGCTTCTCAGAACCTGCAGGCTCAGCTAAGAGACAGATTCGTTCCGTTTCAATCCCAAATGCCCAGGAGATTGGCTAGTTTGGGCCTGATATCCAGCTTTGGTCCTGCCGGCCAGAGCCAGAGATGATATCACACAAAATAACCATGGTGGCTGGAGGACCAAGTTTTAGGGTGGAAGCCGTTCCTGGGAAAATATGGAGTCATGGTCTCACCAGCTGGTCAGACCCTCCAACTATCCAACGAATAACACTATCTTAAAAAAAAATAAAAATAAAAAGCCAGTTGTATCAAAATAGCACAGGTACTCTGTAAATATGCGTAACTATTCTGTATCCAAAATAATTAAGAACAAAAAATTAAAAAGATTACCAGCCAGGTGTGGGGGCACACGCCCCTCCCAGCACTTTGCGAGGCTGACACGGGTGGGTCGCTTGAAGCCAAGAGCTCAAGACCAGCCTGGCCAACATGGCAAAACTCGACCTCTACTAAAATACGAAAATCAGCTGGGCATGGTGGTGCATGCCTGTAATCCCAGCTACTCAGGAGGTTCAAGAATTGCTTGAACCTGAGAGCTAAAAGTTGCAGTGAGATGAGATCGCACCACTGCACCCCAGCTTCGGTGACAGAGTGGGATGCTGTCTCAAAAACAAAAAAAAAAGGAAAGAAAAGACTACCAATGCAGTTTCTTATATCACACAATGGAACAAATATTAAAAATACATTATCAATTTTTAATGGCTTTATTAGGTTATAACTGATATACAGAAAAAAAAATGTGCACATATTTAATTAATACATTTTTAGTTTAGACATGTCCAAATATCTGTGATACATCATCACAATCAAGATAGTAAACATATCCATCATCCTCAAAAGTTTAAAAAAAAACCACCAAAATATGCAAACATTCTGTAATCCCACAGAAGGTGAAAAGTAGCAAGTTTGGTAATTTGGAGAAAAATAAGTAATTCTTTTTCCCCACCATTCTGAAAAGGAATGACCACGGTTTTCAGCTTGTCATTGAGAAATTAGGATTTTGGATAGCTTTCTAGTTCTTCTTGGATCTTGTTTTCATAAGGAAAATAGATTTGTTATTTGGTTGGAAATATTGTAGTTTTCCCCAGTGTAAAACAAACCTGTAATTTAATAGAAGTTTCAAAATTCATTTAAAGCCTAATAGAAGCTTTTCCGAGGATCCGGCAAGATGGCAGAGGTAGAGCAGAAGAAGAAGCGGACCTTCCGCAAGTTCACCTACCGCGGCGTGGACCTGGACCAGCTGCTGGACATGTCCTACGAGCAGCTGATGCAGCTGTACAGGG